>OY744518.1:1942500-2017500 GCA_963556195.1 Sepiola atlantica
ACTGTATCCATTCGCCCAATCATGAACCCCCTTGCCTTTTTTATTTGACCAAACTTGTTTGAATGTTTATCTTAACATTATTATATTTTACCTCGAAGTCGTTGCATATGATGACCATTCAATTCGATTGGCTGGTCAGTCGGTGGCCTTGGTGCTAGTCGACGCTCAGATCTTCCTTCAAGTAGGCTTAGGACAATTTCTTCCTCTAGAATAAGCACAGAAAAACACATTCGTGTGAAGGGAAAATGATGACAGATAGTGAAATCAAGTATAGCAAAGGCAAAAAGGCTGAGATTAGCAGATATGTGTCAGGACTTTGTCGATTTATGTGTTATATTAAACACCAACGTTTTATTGGAATGACAATATAATCTGTTGAATATCAAAAGTTCGTCATGGAGACTGGAAGATTATTCTAAGCATTAGAAGAAAGTGCAAATAAAAAAAATCACAAGGATTATGAAGGGTATAGGCAATTTGAGATAGATATAACATGGTGACATGACCCTGCAGAAGAATTTTGAGAAATTAATATGCTAGTATATATTTGGGGACCCAATGAGAAAGAGAATTAGATTCTTTCTTTTTCACACCGGATTTTGTTATTATATTTCTGAGCTGAAAGTCGCATTGAGATAATGTTGTCGGATTTCACAGCTGTGAAAACCAAGGTAAAGTCAGAGGTCAACCAGGTAGTGAGCTGCCATAATTTGAAAAATGTCAGCTCTGGGTGAATTCGTACAGAGTCGATCTCCGATAGAGATGTGGTGAGACCGCAAGAAGATATGCCCCAATAGAGCATCGCCTAAGTTGTGGCCAGTCCACCGAGAGAAGAGAGCGAATAAATTACATGGAAAGTCCAGCCTTAGAAGCGGGTTTCTGTAAGTAAGCAGCCAATGAGGTCGCTTACTCGATGAGGCAAGTAGAATTTGGTCAGACAATGCCAGATTTGGTCAGACAATGCCAGATTTGGTCAGACAATGCCAGATTACCTTGCCTGTTATATAAGGTAGGAAAATCGCGAATTTTAGTGAAAGGAGAGAAGAGAGTTTCAGTCAGAGCAGATCGGGAGAAGTTTGGGAAAATTGCCACTGAGAGCGAATCTCCTCCTCCGACCATCTCAGCCGCTCCTGAAGCGGATCCAAAGCGGTGCCCTCCACTAAATCCCGATATAGTCTCTTCTTCGGTCGTAAAAGGTCCTTGGCACCATTTTAAGCGCAGTTTGGCATTTGGTGTAAAACTTCCCCCCCCCCCTCGGTCTACAACAGGATTCAATCAGGGGGTCGGGAATGAGGTGGAGAAAGACTCTCTCAACCGCAGGGACCCAAGGAACATCCTCTGTCAAAGAGCGACCCAGAAAAACCAATCTTTCAGCATGTCTATGACTTGCCAGATCCGGCATTCCCAAGCCTCCCCCGCTTGGACGTTGAGTACAGACCTGTCTACGGAGATACGGTTTCCGTCTTTTCCAAAGAAGCGAGAAGAGCAAGCGTGTGAAAACTAAAAGGCGATCCGCAGGCAGGTGTTGTACAGTAATAGTGTGTTATGCGTACAGTGGAAAAGTACATAGTAGTGATCCTCATTCAATCTCGGGCAACGTCGGGTCACCCTGCTTGTCTATTATATAATTTATTTAATCTGACTCCATTTCCTTATCTATGAGTTGCTTCTAGCTATCGTCAGTGGAGCACTAGACGTTTATTGTTCGTACTAGAAAAAATATGCTTGCATATATAACAAACGAACATATACTCCACTACCAACTCCCCCAAGGAGGAGGTAATGTCTGGGAGGATGGTATCATAACAAACGAACATATACTCCACTACCACCTCCCCCAAGGAGGAGGTAATGTCTGGGAGGATGGTATCATAACAAACAAACATATATTCCACTACCACCTCCCCGAAGGAGGAGGTAATATCTGGGAGGGGGGTATCATAACAAACGAACATATACTCTACTACCACCTCCCCCAAGGAGGAGGTAATGTCTGGGAGGATGGTATCATAACAAACAAACATATATTCCACTACCACCTCCCCGAAGGAGGAGGTAATATCTGGGAGGGGGGTATCATAACAAACGAACATATACTCTACTACCACCTCCCCCAAGGAGGAGGTAATGTCTGGGAGGATGGTATCATAACAAACAAACATATATTCCACTACCACCTCCCCGAAGGAGGAGGTAATATCTGGGAGGGGGGTATCATAACAAACGAACATATACTCTACTACCACCTCCCCCAAGGAGGAGGTAATGTCTGGGAGGATGGTATCATAACAAACAAACATATACCTCATTGTAATACAACTTCCTATTCCAGTAGCTTCTTTCCAAGAATTACAGGCTTGTGGAACTCCCTTCCTGCTGACTGTTTTCCTCCTACCTATAGCCTGAGTCTTTTCAAAGGCATCTCCTCTCTTTGCAATAATCATATTTCGTTCTTGTTAGCTCTTTACATCAAGTGGCTTCATGCCTTGCCTGGAGCGATTTCCATGAAAAATATGACACTATCCCCCTAGGAAGGAAGAGATAATGCCTGTGAAGGATGGTTTCATGACAACAAACTACACTATCTCCCAACAAAAATAGAAAGAGGTAATGCCTGGCAGGATGGTTTCATGACAATAGAACAGATACTACACCCTCCCCCCCCCCCCCGAATTGAACATTAATTTGAAATAGTATAGTAAACTGAATGGGGCATTAAAAGATAGTAATAGTATAGTTTCGGCTTCAGACACACAGATACCAAATCTTAATAAGTAATAGATGTTAAACTAACTAATTCTCAACATCCGTGTATGTCACATGATAATCTACTTTCATACACGAGGACAGTTGAAGCTCAGGTAAAACCTGCTAAATCATATTTGTCAAATCATACATATCTACACTTAACTTCAAAGCATATTACTGCTAAATGATATGTAACACTTAATCTTGTGATAAAAGAAGTGAAGAGAAATTGAAAAATGTTTTAAACTCGGTACAAACCTTTTTGCATGACTGGATTTGTTTGGCTGAAAAGAAGAAAAAAATAATGTAGTCAATGAATAGGAATTCATCATTGAATGTCCTGTCATGTATAAGGAGATGTGTGCAGAATAGGAGACTTTGTTGGTTTGGTCACATTGAAAAAAAATGGATGATAGTGCTTGGCTTAATAGATGTAGGACAGTTGAGGTAGCAAGGGTAGCAAAGGAAAACACGAGGAGGAAGTGATAAGTTTGGTATGGTTTGGTAGTTTTGTTTTACGGCATATCAACCCTTTTTGGGTTATTTAATGCCGAATCTGGTCATTATAGTAAAAGTTTTTATGCTTCAAGTTCTTTATATCTTCAAATGTTTAATCATCGTGTTTGGTTTGGTAGTTTTGTTTTACGGTATATCAACCCTTTCTGGGTCATTTAATGCCGAATCTGGTCATTATAGTAAAAGATTTATGCTTCAAATTCTAAAAATAAAAAAGGGGAGGGAGAAAGGGAGAGGGGCTGTTGTTTTTGTTTTTGGTTTTGTAGAACATAATTAAGTTTTACAAAAAAAAAACAAAAAAAAACGTCAATGTAGGTGAAGGAAGTGATAAGGATGGATTTGAGAGAAAGAGGGATAAATAACGACTTGATGCTGGTGGTGGTGGTGGTGGTGGTGGTGGTGGTGATGATGATGATGATGATGATGGGGACGGATCCAGGGTTAGGGACAAAGAGGATTTAATTTCTCTTTTGTCTCATGAAGTTGATCATCCAGCAATGGAGAAGCAAAAAAATTATAATAAAAGTTAAGCGAAATATTTAATATTTATTTATGCAATCATCCGTCAAATAAATTGAGTAATTGAATAAACATCTACTTTTAAATCAACCTTATTTATGGTTGAATAAAAAGGGGGAATATATTCATTAATAAAAAGAATTTTGTTCAAAAGCGCCAACTTCATACAACTAGGGACCACCATAAATGTAGCATCTCCCACCAAATTCAGCCAAGCTTCTATCAGAGACTGCCCTAATAGAAGCCAGACAAACTGGAATAATGGAACAGATACTACCTATTTGTCATCATCTGATGTTTTAAAATGTAGATTCTGTTTCACACACCACGTGTTAAAAGCCAGAATTGTAAATCCAGAAAGTATAAGGTACAACTCCAACTCCGGCAACTAAGATTCACAAAATATCCAACTCTGATTTCGACTCCTTATTTATTTGCCAATCATTTCGCCATTAACTTCTAAAATATATTACTGCTAAAAGAATCATCGTAACTTATCTATATAAATACAACTCAATGTCTGTGCGTATGTGTGTGTGTGTTTGGGTGTTCCCTATAGAAAGAACATGATGATGATGATGATGATGATGATGATGATGATGATGATGATGATGATGGGGACGGAACCCTCTTAAAATTCAAATACGTATGTTTGGTATTGTATTCTGTTGATTCTTCGGAGATTAAAAAATCTGATTCCGACTCTTAGAATTCTTACAAGTTCAACTCAAAGTCCGACTCCGTTTTCCCTCTTATTTATATCAGTTGGAAAGGTATGAATCCATATATCTCCCCAGCTATGGGTTAAATAGTAAGAGTAAACTAGACCCTCACACCTTGGTAGAGCAACTAGTCTAGAAGAAGTAAAACTCTGAGATGACACCACTCATTCTCTGCTAGGGCGTCTTATATTTTTCCTTGACACTGAATTTAAGAAGGGTCGGCTTAGAAGAAAGTGCAGTTTGTAATTGTGCAACCCTTGCTTCATTATAAACTCTTTATCATGCAGACACCTTTTAAGGGGCGAGGAGGGTTATCCTTTGTCTCGTGAGACAGAAGGATGATATTTTTCTTACCTGCCATTTGAAGCATTTGAATCCGCATGAATTCCAGATACGGAATTATTCAGAGATGAATCCTGCAAAGTTAATCCCTGGAAAAAATAAACAAACAACAAATATATATATATATATATATATATATATATATATATATATATATATATATATAAGTTTTTATAATTAAGTCTTTCATAGCATAATAGAATATAAATAAAAAGAATCAAATTTATATATACACCTTTTTAGCCTCAAATTTAACAAATTAAACTTCAAATTGAAAAAGTAAGAATTCAGTCGAGGATACGTCCTCGATGATCAGTCCAACAGAGGATGGGTCGTTATGGCATCTTCTGGTCTTACTCTTTCGAACTGAGGTATAGTTCTGTGCAGTTTAAGGAGGTCCATCCTTCCAGGCTTTACCTTCTTGCACTTTGAGAAGGGGTTAGTTTATTGGTAATCGCCTGAGGCGCCTCTACCCGGAAATGCCGATGGGGCTGTCAAGGCATATTTTGTAGGCCAGCGTGTGGGTGCTGGCTTTTCAATCCTCAGTTTCCGACCTTGTGTCACATCTTTGCGTTATATGAGGGAAATAAATAAATGAAAGATTAACGTGAAACGAGGAAATTCGTTCCAAATCTGAGAAGATATTTAAAAAAATATTTTTTAATGCCAAACACTGATCAAGCAAAATGATGACTAATTCGGGAAAGTGGTGATGATGAAGTATGCACCATCACAGACTGTCAACCTGGCATTCCGTGTTCGAATCTTGTTGAATCCTGTTGCAGAAGAGAAAATATTTGGCATGCTGCATATGCGGGAGAAAGACGTCGACGTAAAAAGAAAAAATGTCAGACATTTGAGTTGAGGAAGCAATTATGTAAATTATTCATTCCAATACGGAACATATAAACGTGCGATTTTTTGCTTTCAGTCAGTAATTTTGAACTTTTCTTACTTTGCTTTACAACCTGATGGAAGTTGGAACTTTCCGTTCCGCGTTCATCCCTTGCTTTTTTTTTTTTTTTTTTTAACATAGTTCACCCCAAACAAGGCAGGTCGCCATTGTAGACGTAAGGGGCTACTGATAATACGGGTGTAGGTTTTAGGTATCATCCTAAGTTGGGAACTGATCAACGAGATGTCTGTTTACATTAGTTTTAAACGTCTGCATGTCGGTACAGTCAGGGAAACAGGGAGCAAGGAGGGAGTTCCAAAAGCCGGCTGCTCGAGGATAGAAGCTATTGAAGTAGAAGGCTCTCCAGCATCTGGGGACCTCCACAGTGAATGGATGGGATTTAGCAGATTGTCGGGTTGGTCGAGTGTATTTGCGTCGAGGGGGGCACTAGAGCAGCTAGTTCATTGGAGCACAATCCATTGAAGTATTTGTAAAACAAGCACAAGGATGCAACATTGCGGCGATGGGACAGGGGCTGGAGCTTGGTGGATAGTGAGGGACCTATTAAGTTTGCGACTCTATTTTGGGCCTTGTTTAAGAGTGAGAGACTAGTGGATGATGCACCAGCCTTGATGTGGCTACAATACTCCATGCATGGGCGGATGGTTACTTTGTAGAGATACAGGATAATGTCAGGTGTGAGAAGTTTACTAGCACGGTAGAGGGAGCCCACCTTCTTTGCAGCAGCCTTGGCAATGTCTTCAATTCATGTTACCTGTGAATGTTAGACCGAGGAGTGTGAATGTTGAACTCTCGGGTAGGAGTAATTCCTGCGTGAATACTTTCAGTACGCCTGGCTTGAATTCAGAGGTTTCAATTTGAAAGAGTTAATCACAAATTACTTCACAATTGCACCACATTCACCCGGAATGTTAGCAAACTTCACGTGGTCCCTCTTGTGAGTACTTGATTCAAACAGACAAACCAATAATACCAAACAAAGAACAGAATTAAGCACATCATTCATATAAATTGCTTTTTTCATAAAAAATTGTAACTTCCGTTAATGTTTTTGAATTTTTGAGATGAAGATTGATAATATGTATTATTTGGAATGTTTGGACTACTGTTCTCATCTTGGGTGTTATTCTCACAACGTTTCGACCGATATAACCTCCGAGCTTCTTCTGAAGAAGGTTGGAAATTATAGCCCGAACAATCCAAATAATACATTTTAACTTCCGCTTACTTATTTTCGTAAACACATTTGTGAACTCATGTTAAAGATAGGAAATGTAGAAGAGGGAAGACATTTTGCATAAAATTGACGACGTCGACGTCGAACTAACCCTTAATAAAGATTGACGGCTTGCCGGATATTATCTAGACAGAAGGAAGCCTTGAAAATGTGCCACATGAAATTGCCCTTTTAATGTTTAACATCAGATTTTCTTTCCGTCTGATGTGATCTCAGTTTCTAGCAGCTGTTTGTCGATAACATCGACATGCCAGTGTCGCGGATTATGTACATGTCTGTATAAATACAAATAATTATATATAAAAGCTCTATTTAATATTAAGCACTCTTAATAATTCCGGTTGAAATTCTTTGGATTTTTATCCAGTGGATGTTTACTTTACCTGGATTACTATATATATATATATATATATATATATATATATATATATATATATATATATATATATATATATATATATATATATATTATAGAGGGTATATATATATATGCAAACATTGTTACAAATAACAGAGTCCGTTTGTTAAATTATACCTTTTTTTATTTTTTCAATTTTCTGAAAGTGTGTTTTTGGTATTAAGATCAAAAACATTAATAAATGTTCGATAGTTTTCACGAACATTTTCGATTCTTCGTCGAATGATCCTCAGGTGTCAAAAGCAAATGAACAAAAAATCTGGAGAAAGAAGAGAATTTTTAAAAAGGCGACTGAGAAACGTACAGAGAACGTTTTTTGCATTGTTCCAGGAAAGTCGTTGACGATTTAAATTCAGAAACGCTGAAATGGCATCGCAGAAAACAAATCGCATTACGTTAACAATTTATAAATGTTACAACTGGTTTCATATGTGATGTTATTTAAAAATAAAAAAGGTGTAAACAGACGAATTCTGTTATGTAAAAAAATATTTGCATAAATGAAAAATTGCTGCCTAAATACACAATATATATATATATATATATATATATATATATAGTATACAAGATACTTACGACACTTTTACAAATTATAATTTCCAAATGTCTTGATCCTTTCAAAGCAACCACAGCCTAAAAAAGAATTCAGATGAAATTGATTGATGACTTGGCAATTTTAACAGTACTTGCCATTCAAAATATGGTTTAAAAACAGGCTGGTTTCTTAATAAAATGTGTTTAATTTATTGTATGAATAATTTTTATTAATATCACCTTATCGGAAAATATTGTAAATACATATGTAAATTTGAGAATAGCAGTTATAAGTGTATATTTGTAAATATGAATTTATTAGAAATTTAAAAGAATGAATTATGTAAATTGCAAAACCCGTCTGGTGTCTGAGCAAGTTTTTGTGGCCTTTTGGCTAAGATCAAAATGTAGTATCTATTCCGATGTAGTATCTGTAGTATCTGTTCCGATAGATACTGCACCCTATAGACTGGTATTGTCTTGGCCTTCGGGGCTTGATTTACGCCGGTCTATGGGATTGTCCTGTGCAGTTCTAGGAGGTCCACCCTCCCAGGCTTTGCCTCCCCTCTTTGGGGAGGAGTAAGTTAATTGCTTACTGCTTGAGGCGCCCCTACCGGGGAATGCCGACGGGGCTGCCCAGGCAATTTTTGATGGTCAGAGTGCTCACCTCTCGGGCGCTGGCTTTTCAACCCCCACTTTCCGACCCGAGCTTGGGTCACATCTTACTTGTGGGAGTAGGATAAAAACTGGCCTTGTGCCTAACTCCTGGAGAGGAGTAAATTACTCTATTCCGATGGATACTGAACGCCTGTCCTGTGCAGTTCTAGGAGGTCCACCCTCCCAGGCTTTGCCTCCCCTCTTTGGGGAGGAGTAAGTTTATTGCTTACTGTCTGAGGCGCCCCTACCGGGGAATGCCGACGGGGCTGCCCAGGCAATTTTTAAATGGCCAGAGTGCTCACCTCTCGAGCGCTGGCTTTTCAAACCCCACTTTCTTGACCCGATCTTGGGTCACATCTTACTTGTGGGAGTAAGATAAAACTGGCCTTGTGCCTAACTCCTGGGGAGGAGTAAATAAAAACTTTAAATTCACACCTGCCTAAATAAATTGGGCTTCTTGGCCTTTTGGCTAAGATCAAAGTGTAGTATCTGTTCCGATGGATACTGCACGCCTGTTCTGTGCAGTTCTAGGAGTTCCACCCTCCCAGGCTTTGCCTCCCCTCTTTGGGGAGGAGTAAGTTTATTGCTTACTGTCTGAGGCGCCCCTACCGGGGAATGCCGACGGGGCTGCCCAGGCAATTTTTAAATGGCCAGAGTGCTCACCTCTCGAGCGCTGGCTTTTCAAACCCCACTTTCTCGACACGATCTTGGGTCACATCTTACTTGTGGGAGTAAGATAAAACTGGCCTTGTGCCTAACTCCTGGGGAGGAGTAAATAAAACTTTAAATTCACACCACTTTCCGACCCGACCTTGGGTCACATCTTACTTGTGGGAGTAGGATAAAATTGGCCTTGTGCCTAACTCCTGGAGAGGAGTAAATAATACTTTAAATTCTCACCGACGGACAGACAGACAGACAGACAGACAGAGAAAGTGCTCGTTATAAAATTCATATATATATATATGAATATATAAAATTGATTATGGTGATAAAAAAGAAACAAGTATTAGAAATGAAATATTACTGAAATCACTTGATTGGGAGAATAAAAATTAAAATGTATTTTTAGTGTATATAGAAACACAATGTTTTAGTGACGAAAGCAAAACAGTAGCTGAATTGAAAAAAGTGTTAGATGTAAAGTTATCTTGTCAGATTTTCAAATTTGTGCTGAGAAATCAAATTTTGCTTCTGACTAGCCAATTTTCATTTATTATTGTTGCATTATGTTATTGGCAATATAATAGCATACTTCAGTATAATTTAGTTTAAAAATTACTTAGTCTGGTGCAAACAACAAGCGATATGAAACATTTTTAAATAATCACCTAAAAATAAAATTTAAATTGAAGAATACAATAAAAATTGTCTATTTTACAACTAATATTTTATTTCTTTTTCTGTATCAGTTTAAAAATGTGCAGACAAATAAAATTAAAAAACTAAAATGACATATTGAGCACTATTATATAAACACAGTAAGATTTCACAGGATTAACTCCTATAAACAAATATATATATATATATATATTATAGTAAGCTATGAAAATATATTTATGGCAATTAAGCTACACAGAGGCTCCCGCGTTTCATCCCCGGGGGTGAATCTTCAGGCTAAAATGCATGGAGTTATTTTTGCCGAGTGTTTTTATATACACGGCTAGCCAGTTAACCAATCAGATTCTTTGTTGTTCTCTCAGCCAATCTTTGGGCTTCCCGCGAACAAAGGTTCTGTTATTGTTACTTCCTATATCCTGTTCTATGGTTCTGTTTTCTATAGATAGGCCTATATCCTGTTTTCTTTGTTGTGTCAATATAATGGGTGAATTTATTTTAACACGTGGTTCCTTGTATTTCTATTTTAGGTTTTAATTTTTAAATTGTTATGTTTTTGTTTAGTTTTGTTAGCTTACTACCTAGCTCTACTTACGTATTGAGCACTGTTGAAGTAAATACTGAAAATTGATACAGAAAAAATTATATCTCCTTATAAAATTTTATGTGGATACATGAAATACTAATATATATATATATATATATATAAATACCACTGAATTTAAATTTTCCAATGTCCACATATTTAGTTTGCTAACTCTGAACTGAAAAATTAAAAATGGTGTCCTGATGACCTTTTTTCCACTTGTATGTTTTTTTTCTTCGTTTTTTTCTGTGTGTTTGCCTACAATAACCCACTGTGTGGATTTTTCTGATGGTCTTGGGATGTTGCAGAGCCGATAATTGACATAAAAATATGTATTTTTAAAATTTTGTAACACAAAGTACTTATAATAGCTCAATAGTTTAAAGCTAGAGCTATGCTATATTTAGTATCTTTATGTAGTTCAATACCACATCATTATCACAGAGGGCAGATTCACGTCATTTTTTACAACTTACTTTTTATTTCGCAGAAAAATGTTTCGGCTAACATCAAAATATTTGTAAAATGCTCCCATGCATTTATTTATTTCTTGGTATGCGTATCCTTAGTGCAAATTGTACAAAAACAAATTAAACTTAAAAAAAACAAAAACTTGGCGATTATAGCCCGAATTACAGTCTATATTCATTATCAATTAAAATTCTTTTTTTTTTAATTAAAATTTTTTTTTCATATACATGGAATTATGGTTCCTTTACACTTTATATATATATATATATATATATATATATATATATATATATATATATATATATATATATTCTTCTACAAGAGAACTATAATAAAATAACTGCTTCCGCAAAATATTTTTGGATGCATCTATAGTAGATGTAGCGATCTTGTTATTTATATATTGATATAGTCATGGTTTTGTGGAAGTTCCAAGGGTCTCTTACCCCTTCATACTTTCCTGGCATTCCGAAAATCTGTATTTTAACCGATTGAATATTTTATCGATCCTGGAGTTTATTTATCTTTAAAATTTTACAAAAAAGTTCACAGTAAATTTCCTTTATAAAATAAGATGTGGCAACATTGGAGTGGGTTGGATGGGGTGCGGCTGTCGTCTTCTTGGTCTATTCTCTAAACTAGTTTCAGTCACCAAAATACCACATTCACTCTATCGATAAAATTTACTTAACATTATCCCCAATCGTTGGACGTATTTTATTTACAAAAAATATATGTACATTCATCGGTTTTGGGGATGAGGGTGTTGGGTGGTGCTAAATACAACAAAGATTGCTAAAAAATAAAATTCTAAGTTTGGTGGTTAGTAAGACCCCTCCCAAATTCTATCTAGGTATGTGCTGCTCACTGTTTACCGGGTTGTTTCAAGATCCCCAAAAAAAGCAAGACAGTTTCTAAGTGGGGATAAAAAAGGGGATTATTGGGGGATAAAAAAGATGTCCCAATTTGGGAGCTTTAGGGAGTGTAACGTTGACTCTTAGTAACCATTACTCGCAGGTCCACTTTGGCCTGCAGTGGTAGTACCTGTCAGTGTCCCATCTGTGGGTTAAATAAAATTTATTAATTACAGATGATTTGTTTACAAAATACATCTCAACAAAACAAATTAATCTATAAACCAATCGTATACAACACATATGAATGGTTGCAGAATAAAATGACCCAATGAGGGTTGACATGCCGTAAAACCCAACAATAAGCCAACCGTATTTTACCTGTGCTTTAGTTCTTACCTGCGAATGGCTGACATTTAAGAAACTGGTATCATTCACTTGTATAATTTGATCTCCCACTTCAAGGCCCGCTTCTTCAGCCAGTCCTCCATTCTTCACAAACTGTATAAAGATGCCAGGTTGAGTCGGAGGTCCGCTTGCAATTCTATAAAGTAAATATGTAAAATAAAATTACAACAATTTAAAAAAAATATTATCAGCGGCAATATTACGGTGCAGGTGTGTAAAAGTAAAGTTTAAATCAGAAATTTCCACGTAAGGTTAAATTTAAGCAGGTATGGAAAATTCCATTTAGAAGTTAAAAGTTTAGAACTAGGACTACGTGGCTGGATATGACGTATTGGGAGGAAGTATGTTGCAGAAAAGTGAGAAAGTTCCTGCTTCTGGCAATTTGACGTCAAAGTGATCACACGTGAATTTCGAGTCTTTCTCCACCCTACAGGGGTTGGGTGAGGAAGACGCAGTACATCTTGATGTATTTGCTGCAAATTACTGTAAGGAGTAAATCAAATCTCAAAGCAATTAATGAAGTAATTTGTTGTTCTTTTTAATGGCTTTTGTTACTTTTTAATGGCTTTTATTACTTTTTAATGGCTTTTTATTACTTTAGCCACCACCAGAACAAAGAAGTAATCCAATACTAATAATCCTACTAGTCATAAAAATTAGAGGACTTTTTGTTCAAGATATACTCCTCTAGATCTGCCGTGTTCTGCTCATGTATATTAACAGACTAACCTCATGCGGTCTGTAGCTCTTCACCACACACGGACGGTCATTCTCTATAGAGAGGCTTTATTTTGTGCATCACACATTGATCCGACAGGATTTGAACACTGCACGGTGAACAACCAGTCCGCGACAGTAATCACTTGACTATCATCATCTCCGTGGCTCTGGGTCATAACTAAATGCAAAAGCTAAAATTGGAGATGACGATTTCTGACATTCAACGAATACTTACATACAAAAAAAGAAACAAGCACTTATTAAATCTTGACCAATGATCAACATCGTCTTCATGATCATCAACCACCAATCCGAGTGTCGAATAAAATTGACACATTGATTATTTTGAATAAGAAGGCGTTCGAAAGAGTATGGCATTCTGATCTTCTACACAAACTTCAGGGTTATGGTATTAGTGGTAAGGTTCTTGATATTAGTAAGCCTTTTCTTTCTGATCGAAGCTTGCAGATAATTTTGGACGATATTTCCTCATTCTTTTTTTCTTATCAATGCTGGTGTTCTCAGGTCTGTATTCTAGGTTCAACATTGTTTCTTCTCTATATCAATGATCTTCCAGAGAATATCGTTCAGAAGACTAACATCTATGCTGATGATACCAATCTCTATTCTGGTGTTGCTTCTCGCCCATCTTCCTGGTATTAGTTGAAATATGCAATTGACCCTGGGTTCGGTTGTGGATTGGAGTACTAAATGGCTTCTTTCGTTTAATCCTGTTAAGACTCAGCTTGTGTCTTTCAATCGTAGGCGTGTCCCTTTTCTTCCTGAGATTCTCTTGGATTGCTTTTCTCATGAGGAGAAATCAACTTTTAAACTTCTTGGTTTTTCTCTCTCATCAAATCTTTCTTGGAGTTCATACATTAGATCCATTGCTCTTTCTGCTTCTCGTAAAGTCGGTTCTCTCAATCACTCCAAACACTTTATCACACCTAAGGCTATTCTCTATCTCTACAAATCTACTATCAGACCATGTATGAAGCACTGTTGTCATATTTAGGCTGGTGAATCTCTGTTCTATTTGAGAGTTCTTGATAAGGTGCATATCCTTTCTTCTTCTCTGCACCCTCTCTCTCACAGACGTGATGTCACTACTCTCAGTCTTTTCTATAAGTACTATTATGGCATGTGTTCTTCAGAATTTTCTGATCTATTCCCCGCTTCCTTTGTCCCAGCTCGTTTGACCCGTTGGTCTAGTGGTCTCCATCAATTTTCTGTTTTGATACCTCATTATAATACAGCTTCCTATTCCAGTAGCTTTTGTAAAAACTGCAGGGTTGTGGAACTCTCTTCCTGCTGACTGTTTTCTTCCTAACTATAGCCTTGGTCTTTCCAAGACTAAAACCAATAGGCATCTCATGTCTTTGCGATAATCATCTTTCGTTCTTGTTAGCTCCGTACATCAAGTGGCTTCATGCTTTGTCTGGAGTGATTTCCATTAAAAAGAAAAATTAACAATTTTGAACAAAGTTTTTTTTAAGTTCAAGTTTTTACTTAATTTTGGCTAAAATTGACTAATTTCAAAATTAAACACAGTTTTCTCTTCTCATGTCAAGTTTTTTCTCTATTGCCAACACTTTAAATAAACACAAATTTATTGTTTCTCTGTACGTAATACGACCTGTCAGCTGATTTGCATATATGGCATAGACAAAAAAGCTGAATTAGTTATTTTATTAAAAATTATGATGTTTGACTATTGTCCACAAGTTGAACACTTCCGGAAAAGAAATTGTACACAAGTTGAACACTTCCGGAAATGAATTGTCCACAATTTGAACACTTCCGGAAAAGAATTTGTACACAAGTTGAACACTTCCGGAAATGAATTGTCCACAAGTTAAACACTTCCGGAAAAGAAATTGTACACAAGTTGAACACTTCCGGAAAAGAAATTGTACACAAGTTGAACACTTCCGGAAATGAATTGTCCACAAGTTAAACACTTCCGGAAAAGAAATTGTACACAAGTTGAACACTTCCGGAAATGAAATTGTCCACAAGTTGAACACTTCCGGAAAAGAAATTGTACACAAGTTGAACACTTCCGGAAATGAATTGTCCACAAGTTGAACACTTCCAGAAAAGAATTTGTACACAAGTTGAACACTTCCGGAAATGAATTGTCCACAAGTTGAACACTTCTGGAAAAGAAATTGTACACAAGTTGAACACTTCCGGAAATGAATTGTCCACAAGTTAAACACTTCCGGAAAAGAAATTGTACACAAGTTGAACACTTCTGGAAATGAAATTGTACACAAGTTGAACACTTCTGGAAATGAAATTGTACACAAGTTGAACACTTCTGGAAATGAAATTGTACACAAGTTGAACACTTCTGGAAATGAAATTGTCCACAAGTTAAACACTTCCGGAAAAGAATTTGTACACAAGTTGAACACTTCTGGAAATGAAATTGTACACAAGTTGAACACTTCTGGAAATGAAATTGTACACAAGTTGAACACTTCTGGAAATGAAATTGTCCACAAGTTAAACACTTCCGGAAAAGAAATTGTACACAAGTTGAACACTTCTGGAAATGAAATTGTACACAAGTTGAACACTTCTGGAAATGAAATTGTCCACAAGTTGAACACTTCTGGAAATGAAATTGTCCACAAGTTAAACACTTCCGGAAAAGAAATTGTACACAAGTTGAACACTTCTGGAAATGAAATTGTACACAAGTTGAACACTTCTGGAAATGAAATTGTACACAAGTTGAACACTTCTGGAAATGAAATTGTACACAAGTTGAACACTTCTGGAAATGAAATTGTACACAAGTTGAACACTTCTGGAAATGAAATTGTACACAAGTTGAACACTTCTGGAAATGAAATTGTACACAAGTTGAACACTTCCGGAAATGAATTGTCCACAAGTTGAACACTTCCGGAAAGAAATTGTGCACAAGTTGAACACTTCTGGAAATAAAATTTTACACAAGTTGAACACTTCCGGAAATGAATTGTCCACCAGTTGAACACTTCCGGAAATTAAATTGTCCACCAGTTGAACACTTCGGGAAATGAATTGTCTACAAGTTGAACACTTCCGGAAATGAAATTGCCCACCAGTTGAACACTTCCGGAAATGAAATTGTCCACCAGTTGAACACTTCCGGTAAAGTTGTAAGGATAAATCTTTTACTTTACAGTAACAATATAATAATTAAAATAAATCATATTTAAATATAGAAATAACATCACTATACATGAATAATACACCTGATGAAGACAAGATGGCACATCGGTCGAAACGTAGTAGAAAAATAGATATCAACGTCGAGGGAAATAATCTAAAAAAAGCAACAATATAATAAAAATAATTGAAATTATTGAAATTAGTTAGAAATGAAACATAACTCACCGACATCCCAGACCAGCAGAACCGGACATATTAATGAAGAGTTTCACGATTTTGCCCATTTTGTTGTTGTCAGATGTTCCATTTGACTAAAAATGAAGAAGAAGAAGAAGAAGAAGAAGAGAAAGTTGCTGAATTAAAAATAGCTAATAAAAGCCATAATTTAATAAGTTTGTGGTCAATAATTATTTCGTACTAAAATCATAATTTCTATCATTTTCTTGAGTAAAAGCAATACTTCAAATACAATCAAATCAAATCAAATCAAATCAATACAAATCCAAGGACGGATCCTTGAGGCACTCAACTGCATGCACTCACTTCTGTGAAAAGACAACCATTCACAATACCACATTTACTCTATAGACTACTCTATTTAAAATATCCCTAATAGTTTTAAATCAATTTTATTTACCAAAGATATTTATAATTCATTCGGAAAGGATGAGGAGTGGAACAACCTAGAACACCACAAAATAAAATAAGGGGTAAGTTAGTAAGACCCTTCCAACTCTTTATAAGAATAGACCGACAACGGTATTTTGAAAACAAGCAGACCAGTCTCTAAGAGGGAGTGGAACTTAAGTGGGGAAAAAAGAAATAGGGATGGATTTTGAGAGTAAATGGTGTCCTTCCAAAATAAATACAAGGCAAAAAGTGGGGAGTGAGTATCTTGGAGGACCTCTATTACCAAAAAACATTTTTAGAAAGAAAATAGAACTCATTCACTATACTAGCTAAGAGGCTACCTTAACCGAGATGGGTTCCAAAAAGAATTCAGAATCGCATGTG
This sequence comes from Sepiola atlantica, assembly GCA_963556195.1. NCBI lineage: Eukaryota > Metazoa > Mollusca > Cephalopoda > Sepiida > Sepiolidae > Sepiola > Sepiola atlantica. Next base: position 1,959,669 of record OY744518.1, read on the forward strand.
CCATGCTCAGGCAGTAACACGCACTCACATCTGACTCCCTTTTGTACGCATAAACTTGTAACTTGTACCCACTTTTAGTTGAATTCCATGGAATGTAATCCTTTTCTATCACATCTAATTTTAATCTTAAGCTGATGCTTGAAGAATAAACTCAGATCCTGGTGAGAAAAAAATTCAACCCGATGTAATCCTCTCAGACGCGTCGACTATACCACTATTCTAGCTATGGCCAAGAACGTGAAAGAGACCATTCGTTTCTCCTTGGCCCATGGTGAGTCGATATTGTCGCTACTTCCAGGTATATCAACTGTTCAGGATCGATGTAAACGTAACCTCCTTGACATACTCCCAAAACAGCCAAAGTTCATTTTGACCTCAGTCTTATGGTCAGAAGTGTAATATCAGGAAATGAGGCTGTCCTTTATATAGTTTATAAAAATAATAAAAGAATCAAATTCATTTTTAGAAAAAAAATTACTTTGCTCTTACCGTGGAATAAATGGTTTCTTTTGGAACATATTCCCAGCGAAGATTTTCATTTGGTTGACTGAAAGAAAATTGTACAAATCATAAACATTTTCATTTCTTAGGAATAATTTAGTTTTTAAAGTCAGTGTATCTTTTTCCATTTCCTATTTATTTTCCATGGTATTTTTTCTACCATTACTTCCTCTGGCATAAACCTTTAACAAGTTTATAATTCTGTTATCACACAAGACACTAAGATTCGACAAGAAAGCATCCTTTTATTTTCTCTTTTCTTTTTTCTTATTTCTACATCTCATCACACCTGATATTCAAGCCCATACAAAAATACCTAGTTAGCATTTCAAACCTTAAAATGGCGATTTTCAAAACCTTTTTTTCTCACTTCAAATAAGGTTGTAGAATAGACAAGAAGTCTTGAAAATTACTAAAACCAACATCCTAACAGGAAAAAAAAATCCATCAAAAGAAAACTATCACATCTTTGGATTTACTTCTCAACACATAAGTCACACTTATACTTATTCATTTATTATTTTCTTATTCACCTGTGTGATTTTGTTTTTCTAGTGGATGGTTATGCCCATATATATATATATATATATGGGAAAATGAAAAAGGAAAAACTAAAAAATGGATGTTTTTTATGTGTACATCAACGTTTCGTCTTTATTTATAAGACTTCATCAGGATGATAATATAGAGAAAAATGTCATGCAAGTACAAACACATGTAGGGTTGACATATTGGGAAAAAGGAAAGAAAATAATGGCCACTACTGGGTGGACGTCCGTACTTGGTGAGGAGTGAAACATGAATGTTTATGAAAATGAGTGGGGAAGAAGTGGAGAGATGGGGGTGAGCAAGGACTACTGTGGCTGGTAGTAAGAGAAAGAGGTGGGGGATGAGCAGGAATAATGTAGATGGCAGAGACGGAGTGGAGGAGAGGGAGGCAGGAGGTATTTGAACAGATGGCTGCGGTCAAGACTGAAGGGGAAAAAGTAAGTTGGAATGTTTGTGTGTGTGTGGGGTGTATGTAGAGAAAAGGAGGGTGGGTAGAGAAGGAGGGGAGGCTGTGATTTTGGTGGATGGGCGAAAGTTATGGTTTTAGGGAGGGTTTTGAGAAAATGAGGGGGTTTAAAAAGGGGGTATGGAAGAGTGAAGGTACGAAAGAAGTAGTTGAGAGGGCGAATGGGTGAGGGGGAGAGGAGGCATTTGTTGTGATGGGGTATGAAATATTTGAAAAATTTGGAAAATGATGGCAATGAGTGAGGAGTGGAGGGGTGGAGGAAAGGGAGGAGGGAGGTAATTGGACAGGTGGCTACGGTCAAGACTGAAGGGGAAAAAGTAAGTTGGAATGTTTGTGTGGGGGGGTTGTATGCAGAGAAATGGAGGGTGGGTAGAGAAGGAGGGAGGGGCTGTGATTTTGGTGGATGGGCGAACGTTATGGTCTTGGAGAGGGTTTTGAGAAGATGAGGGGATTTAAGAAGAGGGGTAAGGAAGAGTGAAGGTACGAAAGAAGTGGTTGAGAGGGGAAATGGGTGAGGGGGAGAGGGGGGATTCGTTGTGATAGGGTATGAAATATTTGAAATATTTGGACAATTAGAAAGTTTCATCGGACTGCAGTGTTAAAAATGTGAGGGAAAAAACGGAATGAGTTAGAGAAAGTAAAGATTCATGGAGAAAAAGGATGGGTGTGTGTAAGTGGGAGAGTGTCATTAAGGTCAGAGATAAAAATAGATGTTATCTATGATCTGACAAGAGTTTTTGTTCGGTAAGGATGATCTTGCTTATTAAGGGTTAAAGAAGCCATTTCATTGCTTGATGGTGGTGGAGGCGGTGATGAGTGCAGTTTCCAATAATCTTCGCCGAGATTTGTTGTGGATGTATTTTGTGATTTCGGCTTGTTCAAATTTGAAGGCATTACCCTGTTCTAGTGCATGGGAGAAAAGTGCACTGAGAAGGTTGTTGTTTTTTATGTCCCTTTTGTGTTCATTTAATCTTTTCTTTAATTCACGTTGTGTTTCTCCCACGTAAAATTGATGGCAGTCATTGCATGGGACAGTATATAAGCCGGCATGGGATGTGGGTTTTTTTTGGAAATGTCTAGATGTGTTTAATGTTTGTTTTATGGATTGAGATGTGGTTTGTACTGTAGGAATGCCTAGTTTGTTAAGCGTGTTGCATATGGATGTGTTATTGGAATGCGTGGGTAGGAGGAGTCTGTCTATGAGAGAGGTGTTAGGAGTTTGATTTTTTTGTGTGGTGTTTCTGGAGAATATTTGGAAGGCTTTTTTCTTGGCATTTAATATAAAATGTGTGGGGTATTGCAATGTTTTTAGGGAATTAAAAATGTACTTTATTTCTTCATCTATGTGTTGGGGGCTACATATTCTAAGGGCGCATAGGAAGAAGCCTATGATTATACCTGTTTTGATCTTGCTATGGTGGTGGGAGTAGAAATGTATGTAGTCATTTTTGTGAGTGTTTTTGCGGTGTACCTTAAATTCTAGTTTGTTGTTGGACTTAATTATGAGAGTATCTAGGAAGGGAATGGAGCCGTTTATTTCAGTCTCATGAGTGAATTTTATGGAGGGTTCTACTGTGTTGTATCTTTAACATTATTGATTTGTATGTCTGTGGGGAGGAAAATTAAAATATCATCTATGTATCTAAAGTATTCGATGTTACGGGGTAGTCTGTATTTGAAAGAGCCGGATTCTAAGAATTCTAAAAAGAGGCAGGCTAATACACCGCTAAGGGGGTTGCCCATGGGGAGTCCAAATTTTTGTTTGTAGAATACTTCGTTAAATTGGAAATATGTTACGTCAGTGATGAGTCTAATTATTTCTATAAAAGTGTTGGGGGGTAAAGGTAGGTCGGTTTTGATTTTCTTTAGATGTGTGTGAAGTAAGTTTAGGCATTTTTTAACAGGTACATTAGTGTAGAGCGATGTTACATCTAGGCTATGTATATTTTTATTTTCTACGTTGATGTTTTTTATTCTGCTAAGAAGGTCGCCTGAACTTTTGATGTGGGAAGGATTGATGGTACCCATTAGTGGAGTGAGGATGTTAGCTATGGCCCGTGCGATTTTGTGTGTGGTGCTACCTATGCTCGATACAATGGGACACATGGGGATGTCAGGTTTGTGGGTTTTAGAGAGCCCGTATAGTGTGGGAATGATGGGGTGATATTCAATGTGTGATGCCCATTTTTTGTTGTTCTTGATTAGGTGTTTGAAAGATTTGTTAAAATGTTCTATGTTTTTATCTATAGTTTTTTGGTCAGTTTTAATGTATGTGTTTTCGTCGGATAATAGAGTAGATATTTTTTTGATATATAAATTTTTGTCCATGATTACTATGCCCCCTCCTTTGTCTGATGGTGATATGATTATGTTGTTGTTGTTAGCTAGCTGTTTAAGAGTGTCTATGTATCTCTTGGGTAAGACGGGGTCATTAGGGAGAGTGGTGGTGGTTGAGATTATTCCTTGAATGAAGCCTTTAGTGAAATCTGTGTCAGTGTGTTTGTAATTTCTACCCCACTCATTTTCATAAACATTCATTTTTCACTCCTCACCAAGTACGGACGTCCACCCAGTAGTGGCCATTATTTTCTTTCCTTTTCCCAATATGTCAACCCTACATGTGTTTGTACTTGCATGACATTTTTCTCTATATTATCATCCTGATGAAGTCTTATAAATAAAGACGAAACGTTGATGTACACATAAAAAACATCCATTTTTTGGTTTTTCCTTTTTCATTTTCCCATCACGTCGGATTACCTTCATCCTTCTCTTCCCATATATATATATATATATATATATATATATATAAGCGTTTGTCTTGTGATTCTAGACTGAATCTACAAACAGTGTTCAAGCTCATGCGACCGCCTGCAACCGACCGCCACTCCTGCACTGATGAGAGTAAAAAACCCAAACGATATCGTCTGTAGGTGAATGTGAATATATATATATATATATGAGCGTTTGTCTTGTGATTCTAGACTGAATGAATGGTGTTTGAGCCCTTTCGACCGCCTGCAACCTCCACTCCTGCACTGATGAGGGTAAAAAATCTGAAACAACATAGTCTGTAAGTGGTAAACACTTTAATATCTAATAAATATTTATAGTTAAAAGCCCCTTTAAAAAGTACAGCCCTGTTTGAAAAGTTTGTTGTCATTTCTGCGATAAGCGAGTTTCAGCGCAAGCATCGCACACTGTAGATGACAAGACACTTTCCCCGCCTCCTGGGTAAGTGTATCTTAATGTCAATTACTGTCTATGTCGACTTCTGGGGGCCGCGTGGTCCTGTGCATTTGTCTCGTGATTCTAGACTGAATGGCGTTCGATCCCATGAGACCGCCTGCAACCACCACTCCTGCACTACTGAGGGTAAAAAAAACGAAACCATATCGTCTGTAGGTGAAAACACTTTAATATTTAAATATATATATATATATATATATATATATATATATATATAAGTTATGAGGTTGAAAAAGACTAAATATACATTCGGATTGTACATATTATAAGTTATTTCGACCGTAAATAGATCCCCGCGGATGTGTTTCCAACCACAATTCAGGTTTTTGAATTGTGGTTGAAACACATCCGAAGAGACCTACTTAAGGTCGAAATAACTTATAATGTATACAATCCGAATGTATATTTAGTCTTTTTCAACCTCATAACTTATTCATGCTCTGTTTGAACGGACATAGAGCTCTCTGATTCGAATTCCTATCGAAAATAATCGAACCATAAAACTATATATATATAGTCTCGGAAGTTTCTCAACCATTAAAACTATATAAAAAAAAAAAACTTAAAAAAAACTTATAGTCTCAAGTCTTCCAGTGGAAAATCACTCATGTAAGTCAATTTATTTTTTACAGTTATTATATTAGTTAGTTTCTAACACTATTTTAAGGGATCATCAGTTGTTTACCATGAAAAACTGTTTCGGGAATTTAATTATATATATATATATATTGTTGTTACCGATGTTTCTTATAATTTTCTTCAATGTGAGTTTTGCATGTTTTTCCTTGTTGTTTTTCATCTTTCTTCCTTTTTGTTTTGGACCATTATTTTAATGCTTATTTTAATGCTTATTTTAATGATTATTTTAATGCTTATTTTAATGCTTATTTTAATGCTTATTTTAATGATTATTTTAATGCTTATTTTAATGCTTATTTTAATGCTTATTTTAATGATTATTTTAATGCTTATTTTAATGCTTATTTTAATGCTTAGATCATGTTGCGAAAGACAAAAAAAATTATAATTTACGTCATTTATTTATTAACGTCATCCTTTTACTCTACTGCTACTACTCCCTCTATTCTCCTCCTTCAACCAATTCCCCCTCCTCATATTACCCTCCTCCTACTCCTTATCGCCTCATCCGCCTTTCTCTCTTCATATAAAACATTCAATGTGCAAGCAAGCAAGCAATATAATCATCAGTTTTAGTATCATGTAGCAATGAATCTCGCATTCGATTACATAAAATGAATCTTTTACAGTTTTTATTGTTGATTTAAACTTTTCATTTTCTCATTAAAATTAGTTTTTATTACTTACAACACTTATGTATATGACCTAGATGACCTAATTCCAGAAGAGAAAGGTTAAAAGAATGTGAAGAGTTTGACTTTTAAATCTGATGCTAGTATTAGGGTTAGGGTTAGGATTAGGGTTAGGGTTAGGGTTAGGGTTAGGGTTAGGGTTAGGGTGATTGCAAGAATTAGGAATGGATGGAGGAAGTTCAAGGAACTTCGGCCATTACTAACAAGCAGTGCATTACCACTGTCGACCACAGGAAGAATCTATCAGGCATGTGTGCACGCTGATGATTATGTATAGAAGTGAAACATGGCTAGTGAGGGTTGAGGACATGCGTTGCATGGAGAGAAATGATTTGAGAATGATACAATGGATGTGTAATGTGAATTTTAAAGACATGACCTAAGAATAAAATTAAATCTGATTTTTTTTTTTAATTTCTTATCTTTTTGTTTTTGCTGGAGACGGAGCATCCTACCGGATGCCAGACATTCATCTGCTATTTCAGACACTTCAGTCTAGAGATCCTTTTAAGATTCTAACCGTCCTGTTAAGTACAATTGTTTGTCTCTTTCTTGCACTCGGTTTGCCGGATATACTCGCCAGATAGCTTTTGAAATTCTTTTTCATTAGTCCTGTTGCTCCTATAATTACTGGTATGATGGAAATTTTCCTAAGATTCCAGTTTCTTTTCATGTCGTACATAAGACCTTGCTATTTCGTAATCTTTTCCCTTTCAGCTCTGTTTAAGCCAGAATCATTAGGGACACTAACTTAAACTAGGGTTGCTACTTTCTCCCTTTTGTTCCATATTACAATGTCAGGTTTAACAGCTCCGTTTTTTAGATATGTAGCTGTAGGGATTGCATAGTCATAGTGGATGGTGTATAACTTATTTCCAACTGTTCTTTCTGGTATATGCTCCCAGGACTTGCTGCTACACTGAACATTTAACTTTTTAGTCAAGTGAAGATATTTACACACTCTGTTGTGTCGCATTGTATAATAGCCATCCCCCAGGAGAACCTTACAACTGAATATCAGGTGGCTCACCATCTCTACTTCTGTGTGGCAGAACTTGCACTTGTTATTGTCACTGAGACCACTCATCTTTTAAAGGCATTGGTCATCAAGCCTTGATCTTGAGCAGCCATTATCCTTCTCTCTTAATCATAGTGGAGCGATCTTTTTTTCAGCCAGTCTACAGAGCCTTCCTTATCTATATATTCCTGGTATAGTTCATCTAGGAAATACTTAGCACGTTGTTGGTTGGCCCATTCTTCCAGTCTTCTGCAATGGAAGGTCTTGGTGTATTTCTGGTGGATCTTCCGGGTTATTTCCATGGCAGACTTGTTGTCCGTTTCTGCCTCATTTGTCCTTTCCAAAATGTTTGATGAGTTTTGTGATAGAGGTTGTTCTGCTTGCTCTGGTTTTTTGATGTTGGCGTACTATCATAAGGTTTGGGTTCAGTATAGAGAGATGTGTGCAGAACAAAAGACTTTGTTGGTATAGTCACGTTGAAAGAATGGATGAGAGTTCTTGCGTTATTAGATGAGGTAGCAGGGTCAGTTGTCAAAGGAATGCCAAAGAAGGCAAGGAAGTGACAAGGATGGATTTGAGAATATAATGGATAAATAAAAACCTGGCAGAGATATGTAGTTTAGAAGTCGATTTCTAAAAACTGTCCAACACATGTTAGCATGTAAGGGATGATGATGATGATGATGATGATGATGATGATGATGATGATGATGATGATATACACACACCTGACATTAACCAGGAATGAATGTGGACCTCCCGCTCCCACACCCTATATTATCATTTTTGCAGAATTTGGTATATTCGGACTAATGTTCTCATCTTGGGTTTTATCACAACGTTTCGACCTTCTTCAGGTGTACTTTCTTGAACTCGGGAATCTTTCTGTCGAACTGGGGCATCTGGACGGAATTTCGAACAGAACTCTTTATTAAATCCATCTTGTTCCATCTGCCTTGACTGGGAAGAAGTCTTCAGTGATTTGCAATTCTTCGTATTGCTCGCACTGAGGATTGAACCTTCAACCTTCAGTACTATATCCACTGCGCCACGGGTCCTTGCGGACAATTCTAGTATGAATTTTGGGAGCCGTAAACCTATTCTTGTTTTTGATCTAACTACTTATCACTATAGATCACTACTTATCTATTATTTCTAATTAATGGTTTCCATATTGTATTGAATTCTATACTAGGTCTGCTTAGTAAGTCATTGTCGCCTAACATATGTGCCGTTTCTTTGAGTCGTTTTACTCTCCACCGTTCTTCTCTATCTATAATTTTTACTTCATCCCATAAGGGAGATGGTTTCCCTTTTCCCTCTATATGTGGTCAGCCATACCCGACTTTTCGATTTCTCCACATGTTACGGCTTTCCGGTGTTCTTCTAGCCTTAATTTTAGTGGACGACATGTCTCACCTTTGTATACTTTTCCACACTTACATGGAATCGCATACACACAGTTCTTAGTCATGACTTTTTCCGTAGGTGGTTTGACTCTCACAAGATGCTTTCAGGGAGTTGAGTCGCTCCTGAATACTATCCTGGTGTTATATGGATTACATATTCTTTGAATTTTTTCCGACAAGTCCCCTCCTATATGGTATACAAACTGTGGTGAGTTCTCAGGTAGTGTCCTTTGGTGTTGCGTCTAGATTTCTTGTAGCTGATGTCATGCTCTCTGGATAGTTGTTTCGGTGGAGGGTTTCTCTTAAACTATCCATTTCCTCTTGATATGTATCGTTGTTACTACATATTGTCTTTGCTCGATGTTATACGCACCGGACAATTCCTTTCTTTACATTATATGGATGGCGGGAGTTGAAACTTAGATATTGTCCAGTGAAAGTTCAAATATTACTGGACCATGTGAACTCTCTCCGCCCATCTATACAGTTCACGATGGAAAAGGAGCATAACAACAAATTATTCTTCCTAGATGTGCTGATAACTCGCACTGACCAGGGGTTTAGGTCATCTGTGTATCGAAAGCCAACTTTCACTGGGCAATATCCAAATTTCAACTCCCACCATCCATATAATGTAAAGAAAGGAATTGTCCGGTGCCTACAACATCGAGCAAAGACAATATGTAGTAATAAGGCTAAGACTTTCAATAAATATATACTTTTCAAAGCAAGACTTGAAAATTTTTTTCCTTCATTTTGTCGGGTGGGGGGGGGGGACCTCCCGTAGAGACAGAAAAATGTACCTCAAGGTGTTCAAGACAACAGTTTTACAGTAAAGTAAAGTCCGGACAATGTGTTATGCGTTGTTGGCACGTCTTTAAATAAAGAAATTTGTCACATCTTATGAAGTATTATCGCTGTGTATGAGTATCTTCTATTAATTAGAACTGGAAAACCCAAAACAATGATGCAATTTTAAAATGAATAAAATCATTTTTTAAGACTTTCGAGATGTATATCCTTTTCAAAGCAAACATTTAAAAAAAAAAATTTTTTCTTCATTTTGCTGGTATTAACCCCACTTTACTTCGAAACTCTTATCTTTAAATCAAGAAACTAAAGTACAGTTTTGATTTCAGATAGACTGCTACCAAATCTCCATTATTAATAAGATCAGAGAAAAGGACAGAAGCAAAAGCAAGAGAGAGAGAGTAGATATAAAAACCTACCTTTTCACAGGAAGCATACCAATGCCTACAAATTAAGAAAATTTACATAGATTAAAAACTTTGTGATAAGTCCAGATTTTTGGATTCTGCAAACTTCAATAGAAATATGGTGCATTTTAATAAGTACTTGGAAGCTACCGATTTCCTGATAGCCTTTTGAAAACAAAAAGTTAAGCATTTTACATTTTCCTATCGACTGACACTTTCATTTATTTGTGTAGTAAAAATGACTTTCATTTATTTGTGTAGTAAAACTGACTTTCATTTATTTTTGTAGTAAAACTGACTTTCATTTATTTGTGTAGTAAAACTGACTTTCATTTATTTTTGTAGTAAAAATGACTTTCATTTATTTGTGTAGTAAAACTGACTTTCATTTATTTGTGTAGTAAAACTGACTTTAATTTATTTTTGTAGTAAAAATGACTTTCATTTATTTGTGTAGTAAAACTGACTTTCATTTATTTTTGTAGTAAAAATGACTTTCATTTATTTGTGTAGTAAAACTGACTTTCATTTATTTTTGTAGTAAAACTGACTTTCATTTATTTTTGTAGTAAAAATGACTTTTATTTATTTCTGTAGTAAAAATGACTTTCATTTATTTGTGTAGTAAAACTGACTTTCATTTATTTGTGTAGTAAAACTGACTTTCATTTATTTGTGTAGTAAAACTGACTTTCATTTATTTCTGTAGTAAAACTGACTTTCATTTATTTTTGTAGTAAAACTGACTTTCATTTATTTGTGTGGTAAAAATACCTGTACAACCAGCCACTTATGACGGGATCTTGAGTTTGTATATAAACATTTCACCACATTTTCTTTTAAAACATAATGTGTTTTTATTTGAAAAAGATTAGCAGAATTAAATGAAAGCCCACTCTCTCAAACAATTGTGCAATTTAATTATTTTCAATTCTTCAGATTATTATCGATTAAATTTTCCAATTCTATAGGGCAAACCTAAAAAATAAAATATTAAATGACATTATAAAACCTTCTATTTACGTATATGTCGCTGATATTCTTATTTTAGCTGACCATAATGACCAAATAAACAAACTACAGAACCTTTTCCAAAAAACTCCGTTCTTCAATTCAGCATAAAACAAAAACGTACATGAAAAAATCTCATTCTCATTGACACCTCTAATAATACGTCATCACTACAAAGTAGCCATTGTTAAAAACCTACGAAACCGTGCAAAACTAATCTCTCCCACCAAATAAAAAACACTATTTGTTGTATTAAAACAGTCTTTATTAATAACGAATTCCCTAATTATATCATTGATGAACATATTAAATTAATCATTCGAAACGTTTTTTTAACAATATCCAACATCACAACTCAAACTATATAAACTTATACTATTGTAATCAAATGCAACCAAACTTTAGATTAGATGAAAAAGACAAAATTATTTTACACTGATATATATCTCCTAATGACAACAATAATAAAATAAGACTAATTATTTACTACTACAATAATAATAATAATAATAATAATAATAATAATAATAATAATAATAATAATAATAATAGCTACATTGGTTTTACTGTCACTACCCTTTCCTGCAGGCCTACCATACACCTGGTAAATCTTAGCTCAATTTACCAGCATTTAAAAAAATAACTGCCCTTCCTCTGAATTAAGACAAATTTTAGTCGATAACACGAAAATAGCACAAAAATTAAAAATACTCGGAGCTATCTTTACTAAAACCCAGTAACCTACAATAAATAACATCACGTATGAAACCAGTAACAACATTTTAAAATGCTTAACGTAAATACAATTTATCTCATGACGCTAATTCTGGCGTCCCGAAATTTAAATTGTCCAGGTTCTTCTGGAACTGCACCGGTTTTTTTTTTTTTAGCCGTTTAACGACTTCACATACGATGTTCTCGGCTGCTTTTCGAAATTCTTTCCTTGCCTCAAGTTAAAAGATAGTTCAATAGTATAATTAATCGAAGTAATAGTATAGTTTCGGCTTCAGACAGACACCAAATCTCCATTAGTAATAGATTTAGTAACGATTGTTCATTTCTATTCATTTTCTCGACCCCAATATTCAACTTCATACCATTTTAAAAAGTAGAATTTTAAGAAGAAAAAAAATCACCCATAAAAAAGTGATTTTTCCAAAGACTTACGTCTGATTTTCAGTACAATTTCACTCCTTGCTTTGATTAAACTTAACACTTCTTCGTGGATGGCTTCACTGATTGTAAAACCATTTACACGGATGATTTCATCTCCACTCTGAAATTAAAGAGAAAAAAAATTAAATAATTTTTTTATAATTTTTGGGGGACACTTTTATGATGTTCTATGTAAGATTAGATGAACGTGAATCTTTATATTTCTTTCCATTTGTGAATTTTGGAAATTTATATTTTACAACCTATCTACTCTTTCCATATCTGTTGGCTCAGAATATTCAGGAGTTATCTTCCTTGAACTATATCTAAGTTTTCTCCCCTGAATTATACTAAAAAACGAGAGAATGCATTCTCTACTTCCGAAGACCAAAAAATATATCTAACTTCATGCACGTGTGAATTTAGAACCAGATATTCTGCCTCTTTTCTGCCTGACTTTTAAGGCCGGTGGATGTGTTCTGCTTGGCTTTCCATCTTAACATGGTGTCCACATCTCTGACACCGTTTCTTGTCAGATGCCTTTCACATTACGGTCACAGTTGTCTTGAGACCCCCTTTACTGGTCACAGTGATATGTTCCCAAAACATCAACAAAATAGGTCTACATTACTTAAACATTGCCCAACGTATCTCTCTCTATTTGTTTATCATGGCGATACATTTATTTAACCTAGTTTTTAGCATATATTCTTCTATTAATAACTCCGTCTGTGATTTTCACCCTCTTTATGTACATCTGTTCTTTTATCTGTTTTCATCTTTTTAATCCGATTTCGTGTCTATTCAAAAAACAATGCATATTATATGGCAACCGCATGTTTTAGAAAGAACCAAAATACATGGTCATAAAGAAAACATAAAAATAGGATATCAAATGTTCTTATTTTTATATCTATCTATCTAGTTTTTTTCATATCTTTAACATATATCTATGTATCTACTTCCATGTGTGTGAATTACTAAATTAATATATTATAATATTGATATCATATTGATATTATATTGATATAAAATTGATATATTATAATATTGATATTATATTGATATTATATTGATATAAAATTAATATATTATAATATTGATATTATATTGATATTATATTGATACTATATTGATATAAAATTATTATTATAATATTCATATTATATTGATATTATAATGTATATAAAATTAATATATTATAATATTGATTTCATATTGATATTATATTGATATGAAATTGATATATTATAATATTGATATTATATTGATATAAAATTGATATATTATAATATTGATATTATATTGATATTATAATGTATATAAAATTGATATATTATAATATTGATATTATATTGATATTATCTTGATATTATATTGATATAAAATTTATATATTATAATATGTATCCCAGACAATGTCTTTCTTTCTCACACACTAACTGTAACGTCATCGATTAAACTATCGTTACCAAAAATACTCAAATCAACGTTTCTCGAAATCGAAAACTGGTTCGAAACGTTTTTAATTTTTTCTTTAAGCATTTCGAAGATTTTAAACTTCCAATTACTTTTTCATAAACTTTACTCTCTTCGGGGTCGTCTAATGTTGTACTGTGGGTTTTTAATATTTTCTTAGATTTTCTTACTTTCTTCTTTGTTTTCGTCACCGTGTAGATTTCTTCATCGTCGTCTGTGGTGCATCTGTTCTCTGGGAATAAAACTCCCTTACACGACAAAAAAAGAATTCAGAAGGCAGTCGTTGAGAGGTTTATGAAAAGTCATTTATTGATCCCTTCTTTCCTGATAATGCCTAGGAGAGAGTCGCCGTTTTCCAGTTGTTTTGCTTCTCGCTTCTGACTTAACAATTCTTCTGACTAGATGGGAGGAGAGATAGGTAGAGTGGCTTATTCTTGTCTCATTTGAGACCCAAACTTTATCTTTGGACATCCACCTGCTTTGACTACCATCGTGGACTGATCTCGATTCTCGTCTCGACAATAAAAATGACGTCACAGTCCCTTCGTTCTGTCATACACATAAGCGTATTCACTCTCACTTTGTGGGTAACCCATTTGACCCCAAATGTTTCATGTCGGCCAAATCCTGTCAATGTATTATATTTTTGAGAATGAATCATTCAACAGATAACCGGATCATACTAACCTGCACTTACGTTCTTAAACTGACCCCTGACACAATTCATACTAGCTAACTTTCACCTTTTCAGAAATACAGGGCCCCTCATGATCCAACATAAGTATCTCTTTCTCTCTATCTCTCCTTAAGTCATCACTTTATGTAAACTATTGTGTGTCAGTTGACGTATACAGCAATGAGAAGAACACAGAAAAATAATATTAAATGATATATTTTATCAAGATATTTTACTTACTCTGAGACCTTGTCGATAGGCCTGGGATTGTTGCGACACTTGAGACACAAACATTCCTACACCATGTTCAAGGCCTAAAGGAATAAAATAAAAGTAAGATGTCTTTCTTAGACAATATTTTGTTTTACAAGTTTCAAGTTTTGCCAATTATTTATTGATTTTGATTGAAGGGTAAAAATCACTCAAGCAAATCTTGTATACTCTATGTATGAATTGCAAAATAGTTACCATGATAATTAAAAGGTCAGAATAAAAATAAAAAAGTCACAAAAGAAAATAAAAAAGTCACAAAAAACATCAAAATGTCATCATAAAACATCAAAAACTCACCAAAATATCAAAAAGTTACCAAAAACATCAAGTCACCAAAAAATAAAAAGTCATTAAAACATTAAAAAATAAAACAAATAAAAAGTCACAAAAAATTCAAGAAGTAAAAAGAAAATCTAATTCACTAAAAACATAAAAAAGTCACAAAAAACATAAAAAAAGTCACAAAAAAATCGAAGTCACCAAAACATCAAAAAGTCATTAAAACATCAAAAAGTCCCCCAAAAATCAAAAAGTCATAAAAAACATAAAAAGTCACAAAAATTAAAGAAAAAAACAATAAGTCTATATCACCAAAAACATCTAAAAGTCGATAAATTTTTAAAGTTTACAGAAATTACTTATGTAGAATTAAAATTTGAAGCTATTTTAAAATTGTATTAAACTATCACATTTTTTACTAGTTTAGTTTTAAATTTTAAATAAAATTTTAACTCGATTTTTTAAAGATTTATTTAAATTTGTTATGATTATTTATTTTATCATAAATTAAAGTCACAAATAACTGTTTTTATGCTGTGACAACTTCTTCACCAGATATTATTTTCATACCACTCAAAAGATAATCTACGTGTGTCTTTACTGTTTCAGATTCATAGATAGCTTAAAGATTAATTGTGAACTGGATAGAGCTCTGGATAGAGGTAATTACAGATGCTTAAAGTTGTTATATCAGATCCTGAGAGAATAATGATCAGCAAATAAGAAGTCAGATGAACATAGAGGAAATGCGATTTGGTTTTATGCCTGGGCAAAGTCCCACTGAGACAGATGTAAGAGAAGTATCTTGGTAAAAAGAAGAACCTATATTTTGCTTTTGTGAATTTAAAGAAAGCTTTTGCCAAGAGATGTTTTCTGGTTGGTTTTTGTATTAGGTATTTATCTTCCTCCCACAGCGGTAAGATGTGACACAAGGTCAGGAAAGTGGGATTTGATAAGTCAGTACCCTAGAGGAAGAGCACTTATGACCCTCAAAAAATGCCTGGGCAGCCCCGTCGGCATTCCCCGGTAGGTGCGCCACAGGCGATTAGCAATAAACTAACTCCTAGAACTCCTAGAACTGCACAGGACAATACCCCAGACCGGCGGAATCAAGGCCAAGACGGTATCGGTCTATAGGGTGTAGCATCCATCGAAACATATACTACACTTTGATCCCAGCCAAGGCCAAGAATGTACATAAATGCTCAAAGTCATGTTAGAATTAACAGCACATTTAACGTTAAAGTGAGAGTATATGAGTACATGAGTATATGAGTATATGAGTATATGAGTATATACAGTATCTGTACTGAGTGTCGCATTTCATTTGTATCTTAGAAGCATTGTCGTCTGCTGATGATCATGCGTGCCTGTGAAGAATTGAATGCATACTTTTTAAGTTAAAAACTTGGAGGAATTCTATGAAAAGTAAAGGTCTGAGGGTTACCAAGACCCAAGTGATGATCAGTGGTTGTAGTGTTGGAAAGTCTCTGCTCAGTTTGTGGAAAGGGTGTTGGGAGCAACTCGTTTTTTTTGTGGTACTTGTAAGCATTAGGTACACAAGAAATGCAGTTGAATTACAGGTAATATAGATTGAGAGAGGATAAGCACTTTGTGTGCAAGAAGTGTGCAAGAATAGAGACGGATGAGAACTCAGATATGGAGAAAGTATATGTTGATGGGAAAGCTATTGAGGTTGCCCAGAAATTTTGTTTCTTTTTTCTTTTTTGATACCATTGGAGCACAGGTAGGAGCTGGTGCTGGTATGATTTTGGTTAAGAGTGGATGGAGTAAGTTCAGGAAAATTCTACCATTACTAACTAGCAGAGTGTTACCACTGTCGACCAAAGGAAGGGTTTATCAGGCATGTGTGTGCATTGTGATAATGTATGGAAGTGAAATCTAGCCAGTAAGGATTGAGGATGTGTTGCATGAAGAGAAATATATATATATATATATATATGAGGTACAAATAAACTAAAGTTCATTTACATCAAATATGGTTGGATTGCAGAAAGAACTGTGAATTTTATTAATGACTCCATGACATTCTTTTGGTGGAAAGGTCACTCTGTATAGCAAATACTGACCCAACTGGTCATTGTTGGTCAGGTTATAATTATACAGTGTGAACGCTGCTACATGCTGCTACATGTGGCTACATGTGGCTACATGTGAGAGAAAAAAGAAGCGAATTCTTTACCTCCTCTAACTGCAAAACCCAAACTTTCGTTTCCATATCTCCTTAGACGAATCACCTTTAATGTCTCAGATGGAAGCACAGGGCACAACGTGTCATATTGCATTTGTTGTTTTAAAGGGATCAAAGGTCTGAAAAATAAATAAGAATTACAGTTATTTCCCCACAAAAATGATAATATAAATTGTTATGGTACCTTACCTATAACGAACTTTGAACTCTTCCATTCACCATAAATACTGGAAGAACCTGCTCCTCAGTGTTGAATCAACCTCAGCCCAACAGGAACTGAGTCATTTCGATGGCCTTTTATCTGTCGGCTTGAAGCATTAGTCCTGGGTAGTTCTAGGAGGTCCACCATTCCAGGCCTTGCCTCCCCTCTTTGGGGTGAAGTAAGTTTATTGCTTACTGCCTGGGGTTCCCCCGACCGGAGAATGCCGATGGGGCTGCCAACGCAATTTTTTAGAAGCCAGAGGGCTACTTCTTTAGGTGCGCTGGCTTGACACCCCACCTTCCGGCCTTGTGCCCCATATTCCTGCGGTGAGAAGGAATTAAATACCTGAATCAACCCCATTTTATACTGGCAGTCAAGACTGACGTACACCACCCTTGTTTCTCTGTTGTATTATACTCTTCTTCAATATACTTGTTTTCTCTAAACCCAGAGTTCGTGTTTTCATCGTGGCTCCTTTACAGGGCCACAACAACTGGTGACGAGGTATTTGAACTCACACGGGACCCCACAACAACTCACGACAAACCTTAAATAGGACCTCACAACAACTGGCGACGAGATATTCGAACTTACACAGGACACAACAACAACATTGAGAATTTTTCTTGAGAACCTTAAAAACCCACAGCAATCGGCGACGTGGGATTTCGAACTTACACACCACCACAACGACTGATGACGTGGTTACAGTAAGAGATTCTTGAGGACCTTAAAATGGACGCCACAACTGGCGACAAAGTATATGAAGGAGAACCTTAAAAAAGGACAAACGTGAAGAAATCAACGGCAAATTCACCAGTCCTAGTTCTAAAAACTGGCTTTACCGATGAAAGAAATACATGTAAAGACCAACTTATTTTTCATTCATTAAAGAAAGGTCAGTGATTTTTTATTGCTATTCCGACACTGTTGTTAATTTTTTAACAAGAAGGGAATACATGATTTTTCTTTTCTCTCCAAAAGAGAAAAGCCCTACTGCCGAAAAAAAACCCCTTAAAACCGTATTTTTATTTTTTTCTCTGTTAACTAAAGTGTCGGTCGCAATTGTACGGGTACAAAAACTTTCTAAAAGCCGTGTTCTAAAAGAACCACATTTGAAACATGTAAAGTTGTAAAGTTTCAAATGCAGCAGCAACTAGAACAAAAAAGAAGCCGACGAAAGGCTACAGCAAACTGAAGAAAAACTTATAGAACAAAAAGCCAACGAAAGGCTACAGTAAACTGAAGAAAGATTTCAAAAGCTTCTGCTAGAACAAAATCAAAAACTATTAGAACAAAAAAAGAAGCACTAGAAAAAATAAGAGTAACCGACGAAAAGATTGAAGTATTACTGCAAACAATATCGGTTAGGGGTCAAAGTAACCAAAACGATAATGCTTTCTCGCAGAATTCCGTTTGGAGTGTAATTGACGATTTCACTTATTCTCCAGACAAGGATAACACTTTTGCTTCATATTTTAGAAGATATGAGGATCTATACAACATAGATTGTGAAAATTGGGCTGACTCTAAAAGAGTTCGCCTACTGCTCCGAAAATTAGGCATCATCGAACATACTAAGTTCGTGAACTTCATTTTGCCCCGAAAAAACGAGCGCCTTGACTTTAGCGGAAGCTGTAATTCTTTTACCTGAATTATTTAGCCCCAATACTTCTCTGTTTCTCTGTTCCACAAACGCGGGCAGTGTTTGAACTTGGTCAAGTAAGAAAACGAAGATTATTCAACGTTCGCATCAATCGTCAATAAGCACTATGACGATTTCAAATTAGCTGAACTTAGTGCTGATAACTTAAAAAGCTTGATTTTTATACATAGATAGAGAAGGTTGGGAAAACTAACCATGCTAAAAACCAACCAAATAGTCAGAATAGTGACTGGTGAAAAAATAAAATTCGAGGGTGAAATGATTAGCGAAATTACTTTAGACAGAACTACGAAAAAAGTAAAAATGTTCATATTAAAAAAACACCAATAGTTTGTTTGGCGTAGACTTGATGCACCGGTTCAGCCTATGAGGGTTACCAAGTAAGATATTTAGCCAGAAAATAAACAACCTGACAATCGAGTCAGAAAAAACAAAAAACGAGTTTGGTTCAACCATTAAAAATCATATGAAATGGACACTAAATAAATTGTCGACAGAAATCAAAGCACATAAGGACACAAAATTCACGCTGCAAATGGATAACACTAAACTGAAATAAATTAAGTCAAATTCTTTGCATAATTAATTGAAGGTTAAAGAGATTGAATTCATTGTTCTAGAGCTGGAATTGTTAAAGTTACAACTCAAAGATGTTTAAAAAGAACTAAGACTATGAAAGATAAGGTGACTTGTCTTGAATTTAAATGTCGAAACAAAGAAGACTTTTTTTTCAAAATTTAAAGATGTGCTCAAAAATCAGAAGTCTAGAATAAAAAAATTGAAGGATATCCGATTTGAATTTGATTGAGGCCGTCAGTTCCCTCATTAGAGATACCTAAACCAAATTAGGGAACGACTATCGGAAAACACCCCCAGGAAGAAGTTATGGTTACCAGATACAATACAATACCAGATACAATACTTTCGACATGCAGCTATCTCAAGCAGCATCAGAATAGCGTCAATCCAAAAAGGAAACGATACTATGTCTCCTGAGAAGGTAAGGCTTGGGAGGAAGGTGTTATCGTAACTTACCTATAACGGACTTTGGACTCTTCAATTCACAATAAATATTGGGAACAACTGCTCCTCAGTGTTGAATCAACCCCATTTTATACTGGCAGTCAAGACTAACGTACACCACTCTTGTTTCTCTAAACCTCAAGTTCTTGTTTTCATTCCGGCCTCTTTACAGGGACACAACATAAATAAAATGTGCAAAACAGAAAACAAGAACAGATATTCTTGAGACATGTCTTAAAAATCTTGATGAAAATGTTATATCAAACCTGAGCATGACAGCCCAACAGAAATGTTATTTCAAACAGGAGCTTAGCAGACAGACGAAAATGCAATTTAAAACTTGAACGTGTCAGACCGACTACAATGCTATTTCAAACTTGAGCATGGCAGACTGACAAAAATGCTATTTCCAACTTGAACATGGCAGACCAACGAAAATGCTATTTAAAAATTGAACATGGCAGACCAACGAAAATGCTATTTAAAAATTGAACATGGCAGACCAACGAAAATGCTATTTAAAAATTGAACATGGCAGACCAACGAAAATGCTATTTAAAAATTGAACATGGCAGACCAACGAAAATGCTATTTAAAAATTAAGTGTAGCAGACAAACGAAAATGCTATTTTAAAATTGAACACGGCAGACCAAAAAAAAAAATGCAATTTTAAACTTGACTGTGTCAGACCAACAGAAATGCTATTTCAAACTTAACTTTCAACTTTGAAAAAATAAATATATGAGCCGTATACCCACTATACGTGAATCCAAAGTTCAAGTGTTTCCTACTATCAATTATAAAACATAGTCCTAGTTCTATTGAATGAATGCTTAAGATAATTCTACTGGCGAAAAGGTATTAAAGTATATATAAGAAAGAGAAATATCATTTGGTTTACACCGTTATATAATCAGATGTTAACAACTAAACTAGTTAAGAAATTCCTAAATCTTATCAATAAACATTTTCCCGCGAGTATTCCTCTACATAAAATATTCAATAAAAAATTATGTAAAACTAGTTGTTGCAAACATTTAGAAATGACAAAATAATAAAATATTAAATGAAAGTATTAAACAGATCTTAAAAATTGACAAATATAACGAAAATAATAATAATAATAATAATAATAATAATAATAATAATAATAATAATAATAATAATAATAACAGGAGAACGACAATGTCAAACTTCTTTGGGACATGCGCATACAGACTGATAAAGTTCTTGAACATTCAAAACCCGGCTTAATCTTTCTAAACAAACACAAGAGAACTTGCTTAATCATTGATATAGCCTACCCCTCCGATACCAGAGTGCAGGAGAAAGAACACGAAAACAAATTAAGATCTAAAATGGGAATTAGTTAGACTATGGAAATGTAAAGAAGTAAAGGTGATTCCCGTTGTAATTGGAATGCTTGGAACCATAACGAAAAGACACCATAAATGGCTTAAACCGATTGAAGAGACAATTTCTTTTCCAATGCTACAAAAGGCTTGCCTCTTAGGAGCAGCGAAAGTGTTAATGTACAGATTGAATGTCTAAGGTCAAGGGAATTGACTTGATGTTAAAAAAAGAAAACTCCAACTAAAAGCATCCAAAAGTTGAGACTACTATGAAATCATAATAATAATAATAATAATAATAATAATAATAATAATAATAATAATAATAATAATAATAATAATGATAATAATAATAACAACATAAGAAATAGAAATGATTCTGATAGAAATAGTAATGACTGATAGAAATAGTAATAATCCAAATAGAAATAAGAAACATAAAAATGAAGAAAAATTGTAACTGTAAAATAAGGAAACATTGCCGACTAGAAAATAACTGTTTAGCAAGAAGCATAATCTATCAAGCTCCACTTTATACCAATGAACATCCGAATAGCAAAAAATGTTATATAAGAAAAATCCCACCAGATTTTTAAGAAATACACATTTAATAACAACAAAAACCACATTTAATAACAACAAAAAACACATATCATTATCGAACCATTACCCGGGAACTTAAGAATAGCAGTCGGTCACTGATAGTTGAATGGAAAATCAGCTAAAACATGCAGATATTTGGACGATTTATGTAATTTATCTTTGAACGAAAAATTAGAAATGTTAAAGTTTAAAGAAGTAAAATGTAATTAATCATAGGAGTGAAATAGTGACATACTGTAGACACAGAATAAACTTTACTTTAAAAAATAATAGCAAAATAACAGACGTAAATAAAAAAAAATAGTGAATCGATAAAAGAGTAGATGAAAACTATAATACCATAAATATTAAAGTTCGTATATTAGTGAAATATAAAATTAAAATATTCCGATAGTGAACACAAAATCTGAGACTGCAGTACGTCGTGGGGACCATAGCAAGATCACTTTCTATTTGTTTGACTGACTTATTACTGAAGAACGCCAAAATCTCTTTTAAAGGACTGGTTGTGAGTTGGAGTGGGCACAGCTTAACTATAAAAACGTTCATAAAATATAAATCAAAACAATCAGGCTGATGATTTTCCTCTAGAACGAAACACAGACGTTTCTAGGAAATCTTAATTATTGAACATAATTAACCGTTAGGAAAGCCATGCAATGAAATTTTATATATATATATATATATATATATATATATATATATATATTAGACAATATACACACTCGTAGGAATTACAAGACAGTTTCATAACAAATTTTCTAGTCATATTTTTTGTTAGAGTTTATCCGTGTGATGTTAAAATGGAATCTGGGATGAAAGTTTCAGTCAAGAACTTAGGTGGGCCAAGTGTTATATATTCTGTTTAGTTATGAACACAAATTGTTCTTTCAAACATATTTTGTTGAATATGATTGACGCATTCTGTGTCAAATAACCCTTTCCAAACTTTGAACAAACTTTTACAAGTCAGAGTATAAAGTAAAGAAATATTTTCCAAAGATTCATCTTGTGTCTCGGACTTAATTTCCAAAGTTTTCGACTGATTTTCAGTCATCTTGTAAAACATACGTCTGATCAAGTGTGAAAGGCACAAACAATGAATGGAAAATGACCTTTTTATTGTTGAAGATAATCGTGTGAAGTCATTCAGTTCCATGAGCGATAAACTTGTGCCATTTTAACTATGCTATTTTTACATCTGCAATTTTTACAATGCTCTTTCTATCTGTGACATTTTTAACTGTACTATTATTTATGTATGCCATTTGTACTATGCCCTTTCTTTTTGTGCAATTTTTCCTGTACTATGTTTATCTCTGCCATTTTTACTATGCTCTTTATATCTGTGCCATTTTACATACATTATTGTTAGCTCTGCCATTTTTCTAATTATCTTTCTATCTGTGCCATTTTTTAATGTTATTTCAATCTGTGCCATTTGACCTGTACTATTTTTATCGCTAACATTTTTATTATGCTCTTTCTATCTGTGCCATTTTTATCTGTACTATTTTTGCATCTACAATTTTCCATCTGTTACATTTTTAACTACTATTTTTACCTCTGACACTCTTACTATATTTATTTTACCTGTACTATTTTTACTGTTTTTCCTATATGTGCCATTTTTATTATGTTATTTGTATATGTGCCATTGTTACCTTTACTATTTTTATCTCTGCCATTTTTACTATGCTATTTCTATCTGTGTCATTTTTACCTGTACTATTTTTTATCTCTTTTAATTTACTATGCTCTTTCTATTTGTGCCATTTTCTATGCTCTTTCTATCTGTGCTATTTTTACCTCTGCCATTTCTACTATGCTCTTTCTATATGTGCGATTTTAACGGTACTATTAATACTTCTGCCATTTGTACTATGCTCTATCTTTACATCTGCTCTTTTTATTATGCTCTTTCAATCTGTGCCATTTTACTTATATTATTTTTTATTTAATGACATTTTTACAATCATTTTTCTATCCGTGAAATGTTTCACTATCCTTTTTTATCTGTGCCATTTTACTTGTACTATTTTACCTCTGCAATTTTTATTATGTCTTTTTTTCTATGTGCCATTTAACCGGTATTATTTTTTACCATCACCCTTTTTAACATTTTTACTATGCTCTTTCTATCTGTGCCATTTTACCTGTACTATTTTAGCTCTGCCATTTTTACAATACTCTTTCTATCTGTGCCATTGTTATATTTGCTATTTTTATTATTCTTTTTCTTTCTATCTGTGCTATTTTTACAATGTCTCTTTGGAGTCTGATTGATAAGTCTGTGCCATTTTTATCTGTACTGTTTTATTCTCTGCCATTGTAAAAATGGCAGAGGATAAAATAGTACAGATAAAAATGGAACAGATTGTTGTCACTCAGACTCTAGAGAACATCACAATGATAAATATGACTCACATAGAAAAAGCATAGTAAAAATGGCAGAGATAAAAACAGCACAGTATAGTAATGCCCTTTCTATCTGTGCCATTTTTACTCATACTATTTTTGCCTCTACAATTTTTACCAGGCTCTTTTTGTGACATATTAAACTGTACTATTTTTACTTCTGTCATTTTTACTGTGCTCTTTCTATCTGTTCTATTATTACTATGTGCTTTCTATATGTGTCATTTTTACTATGCTATTTTTATATGTGCCATTTTACCCGTATTATTTTATCTCTGATATTTTTACTATGCTTTTTCTATCAGTGTCATTTTACTATGTTTTTCTATTTGTGCCATTATTAGCTGTACTATTTTTACCCCTGCTATTTTATTATGTTCTTTCTATCTGTGCCATATAAAAAGGGCATAGGAAAAATAGTACAGGAAAAATGTAAACTATGATCTTTCTATCTGACATTTTTACCTGTACTATTTTACCTCTGCCATTTTAACTATGCTCTTTTTATTTGTGCTATTTTAACTGTGCTTTTTCTATATGTTCACATTTTATCAATGCTCTTTCTGTGTGCAATTTTAAACTTTACTATTTTACCGTTGCCATTTTTATGCTCTTTTTATCTGTGCCATTTTAATTGTGCCTTTTCTATATGTTTAGATTTTATCAATGCTCTTTCTATCTGTGCCATTTAAACCTGTACTATTTTTACCTCTGCCATTTTTACTATTCTCTTTTATATGCACCATTTTAACTATGCTTTGCCTATATGTTCACATTTTATCAATGCTCTTTCTATCTGTGCCGTTTTAAACTTTACTATTTTTACCGTTGCCATTTTTACTATACTCTTTATATTCGTGCCATTTTAACTGTGTTTTCTATATTTTTACGTTTTATCAATGCTCTTTCGATCTATGCAATGTTTAACTTTACTTTTAGAAAGAGCATAGTAAAAATGGCAGAGGTTTATCTCTGCCATTTTTATTATGCTCTTTCTATCTGTGCCATTTAAACTGTGCCTTTTGTATATGTTCACATTTTATCAATGCTCTTTCTATGTGTGCCATTTTAAACTTCACTACTTTTACTTTTGTAATTTTTACTATTCTCTTTCTATCTGTGCCATTTTAACTATGCTTTTTGTATATATTCACATTTTATCAATGCTCTTTCTATATGTGCCATTTTTAACTTTACTATTTTTACCTCTTCCCTTTTTACTATGCTCTTTATATTTGTGCCATTTTAACTGCTTTTTCTATATGTTCACATTTTATAAATGCTCTTTATATTTGTGCCATTTTAACGGTGCCTTTTCTATATGTTCACATTTTATAAATGCTCTTTCTATCTGTGCCATTTTTACTTGTACTATTTTACCTGTGCAATTTTTACTACACTCTTTTTATCTGTGTCATTTTAACTGTGCTTTTTCTATATGTTAAGATTTGATCAATGTTCTTTCTATCTGTGCCACTTTAATATTTTACATCTGCCATTTTTACTATGCTTTTTAACTGGTCCATTTTAACTATGCTTTTTCTATATGTTCACATCTTATCAATGCTTTTTCTATCTGTACTATTTTTAACTTTAATATTTTACCTCTGCCATTTTTACTATGCTGTGCCATTGTTACCACTGCCATTTTTACTATTCTCTTTTTACCTGTGTAATTTTAACCTGTACTATTTTTACCTCTACTATTTTCTTTATGCTGTTTATATTTGTGTCATTTTAACCTGCCATATTTTGACCCATATTGAACCACGTTAATTCAAAATTTTATCATATAAAATTTACCTGAAAAGATAAGCAACGACCTTGACATTCGCATGTATTTCTATGTATTTCTTAATAATCTTAGTTGGGAAGGAAATAATTACAGTGCATAGAACGAAGATAAACGTGAGTGTCTCTCACTGGTCACGTTACCATAGAAACTGCATTAATCTTAAGTGTATAAAGTTTAACTATCAGCTTTTACTTTCGATTGACACAATACTATCCACTTATTATTTTGATAAATGTCTGATAATTAGTTTTATCTTTTCCTGAGAATAATCTTATGAATTCCGATTATGGGTCTGGTTTTACATACCAAAGAAAACGAGAAAGAGTATTTTCATTCAACTTGCACGTTTAAGCGATAGTAAGGTGATCTCCAACTTAAACATTACAGCTTTTTCGTTAGGAACAAAGTGTAGTATCTGTTCTGATACTACACTTCATCTTTTCTGTCCTTGGTCAGTGAAATAGAAATCTTTCTAAACTGAGGCAATCTAAAATTTTATTCCAACCCAGAGTGACCCTTTTTGGGGAGTTGGATTTTCTCTGCATTAAAGACTGACCTTGTGCCTAACTCTGCCCGCGTTGGGTGGCAAGTAAATAGAGACCAATTAGATTTTAAAAAGTAATTTTAAAACTCTTGAGTCAATCCAACCCAATTTTAGGCTGATTTTCGGTGATATTGTCACAATCGAAACACCAATCTGCAGAAAGATTGACCATATAGTGTGTAAAATATATTGAGATTTACTAAAATCTAAATGCACAGATGACCCGTTGGGTCACAACCTCTACTTTGATTTTATTCAAAAAATTAATTAACTGTGACAAATCTTTTAATTAATTCTTTTTTTTCTTTTTTTTCTTATCTTTCCGGTTTTGCTGGAGATGGGGCATCCTACCGGATGCCAGACATTCACCGGCTATTTCAGACACTCCAGCCTAGAGATCTTTTTAAGATTCTAACCGTCTTCTAATTAACCAACCACTATGAACTTTGAAACAAAGCTGCTTGGTATATGGGGTCGTAATGTGGACTATATTTTGTTTCACTTACTTTTATGCAAAGGGGGTAAAAAGGGGATAAGGCCCCTTTGTGAAAATTCAGATACCTCCGATTTTGTGAAATTTTCACAATAGGTACTAAACATCAATTAATAAATATCCCCCTGAATTTCAATTTCTTCTTAAGACATCTCAAGCTTAATCCTGAAATTTTTGACATTTTCTAGAATCAAAATCCTGTAAGGGATTTTATATCAAAATTTGAATAAAGATTCTAGACGTAAGATTTAGTAGGGTTATATCTTGATTTTAATCTGTGTAAGTGGTGCAAAGCCAGTTCTGTTTGGGGAATTAATTTTACCCGTCCTGGGACTGGTACTTTTCTACTTTAGTATAACTTTAGTATAACAATAGATACCTAATTGTGATAAACCAACATGGAGATGTTACGATTCATCTGACAAACTAATAAATAAATAAATAATGACAAATAGAAAAGTTCATTGAAGCATCTTAATAATTTGAATTGTAAAAATTTAGCAAAATGTCATTATAAGCCATTCATACGATGCAATATTTTTTTTATCTAATTTGTTTTACTTTGAGGTTAAATTTTTCGAGAATAAATCTCATCTTTAGCGATGGAAGGTGTTTTATATAAATATTACTTTTTTTTAGTAAAGTGCTTTTCTTTCACGTTGCTGTTTTCGTGTCAGGAGATGGTGTCATTTAAAAATTTGAAACAGCACATTTTCACGACACACGGCATGCCGGGAAATATAAATAAATAAATAAATAAATAAATAAATAAATGAATAAAATAGATAGATTCGGAAATATATTAAAATACTATAATGCATATTTCATAATATTTTTTTAAACTTGAAAACAGTTTTAGAACATGTTGGTAAAAAAATAAATTTTAATGCATTTGGTAAAAGTTTTTTTTTTAGATTTCTCATCTGTTAACCAAAAAAATAATTATCTAATTTACCATGAGTGATTCTTTATAATAAAGAAATGGCAATATTATAAAATGTTTAGAAGACAATATCACTATTTTACTTTTTTATAATTTGTTTAGATTTCTCATCTGTTAACCAAAAAAATAATTATCTAATTTACCATGAGTGATTCTTTATAATAAAGAAATGACAATATTATGAAATGTTTAGAAGACAATATCACTATTTTACTTTTTTATAATTTTTTTAGATTTCTCATCTGTTAACCAAAAAAATAATTATCTAATTTACCATGAGTGATTCTTTATAATAAAGAAATGACAATATTATGAAATGTTTAGAAGACAATATCACTATTTTACTTTTTTATAATTTTTTTAGATTTCTCATCTGTTAACCAAAAAAATGCTTATCTAATTTACCATGAGTGATTCTTTATAATAAAGAAATGACAATATTATGAAATGTTTAGAAGACAATATCACTATTTTACTTTTTTATAATTTGTTTAGATTTCTCATCTGTTAACCAAAAAAATAATTATCTAATTTACCATGAGTGATTCTTTATAATAAAGAAATGACAATATTATGAAATGTTTAGAAGACAATATCACTATTTTACTTTTTTATAATTTGTTTAGATTTCTCATCTGTTAACCAAAAAAATGCTTATCTAATTTACCATGAGTGATTCTTTATAATAAAGAAATGACAATATTATGAAATGTTTAGAAGACAATATCACTATTTTACTTTTTTATAATTTGTTTAGATTTCTCATCTGTTAACCAAAAAAATAATTATCTAATTTACCATGAGTGATTCTTTATAATAAAGAAATGACAATATTATAAAATGTTTAGAAGACAATATCACTATTTTACTTTTTTATAATTTGTTTAGATTTCTCATCTGTTAACCAAAAAAATAATTATCTAATTTACCATGAGTGATTCTTTATAATAAAGAAATGACAATATTATGAAATGTTTAGAAGACAATATCACTATTTTACTTTTTTATAATTTGTTTAGATTTCTCATCTGTTAACCAAAAAAATAATTATCTAATTTACCATGAGTGATTCTTTATAATAAAGAAATGACAATATTATGAAATGTTTAGAAGACAATATCACTATTTTACTTTTTTATAATTTTTTTAGATTTCTCATCTGTTAACCAAAAAAATAATTATCTAATTTACCATGAGTGATTCTTTATAATAAAGAAATGACAATATTATAAAATGTTTAGAAGACAATATCACTATTTTACTTTTTTATAATTTGTTTAGATTTCTCATCTGTTAACCAAAAAAATAATTATCTAATTTACCATGAGTGATTCTTTATAATAAAGAAATGACAATATTATGAAATGTTTAGAAGACAATATCACTATTTTACTTTTTTATAATTTGTTTAGATTTCTCATCTGTTAACCAAAAAAATAATTATCTAATTTACCATGAGTGATTCTTTATAATAAAGAAATGACAATATTATGAAATGTTTAGAAGACAATATCACTATTTTACTTTTTTATAATTTGTTTAGATTTCTCATCTGTTAACCAAAAAAATAATTATCTAATTTACCATGAGTGATTCTTTATAATAAAGAAATGGCAATATTATGAAATGTTTAGAAGACAATATCACTATTTTACTTTTTTATAATTTGTTTAGATTTCTCATCTGTTAACCAAAAAAATAATTATCTAATTTACCATGAGTGATTCTTTATAATAAAGAAATGACAATATTATAAAATGTTTAGAAGACAATATCACTATTTTACTTTTTTATAATTTGTTTAGATTTCTCATCTGTTAACCAAAAAAATAATTATCTAATTTACCATGAGTGATTCTTTATAATAAAGAAATGACAATATTATGAAATGTTTAGAAGACAATATCACTATTTTACTTTTTTATAATTTTTTTAGATTTCTCATCTGTTAACCAAAAAAATAATTATCTAATTTACCATGAGTGATTCTTTATAATAAAGAAATGACAATATTATAAAATGTTTAGAAGACAATATCACTATTTTACTTTTTTATAATTTGTTTAGATTTCTCATCTGTTAACCAAAAAAATAATTATCTAATTTACCATGAGTGATTCTTTATAATAAAGAAATGACAATATTATGAAATGTTTAGAAGACAATATCACTATTTTACTTTTTTATAATTTGTTTAGATTTCTCATCTGTTAACCAAAAAAATAATTATCTAATTTACCATGAGTGATTCTTTATAATAAAGAAATGACAATATTATGAAATGTTTAGAAGACAATATCACTATTTTACTTTTTTATAATTTTTTTAGATTTCTCATCTGTTAACCAAAAAAATAATTATCTAATTTACCATGAGTGATTCTTTATAATAAAGAAATGACAATATTATAAAATGTTTAGAAGACAATATCACTATTTTACTTTTTTATAATTTGTTTAGATTTCTCATCTGTTAACCAAAAAAATAATTATCTAATTTACCATGAGTGATTCTTTATAATAAAGAAATGACAATATTATGAAATGTTTAGAAGACAATATCACTATTTTATTTTTTTATAATTTTTTTAGATTTCTCATCTGTTAACCAAAAAAATAATTATCTAATTTACCATGAGTGATTCTTTATAATAAAGAAATGACAATATTATAAAATGTTTAGAAGACAATATCACTATTTTACTTTTTTATAATTTGTTTAGATTTCTCATCTGTTAACCAAAAAAATAATTATCTAATTTACCATGAGTGATTCTTTATAATAAAGAAATGACAATATTATGAAATGTTTAGAAGACAATATCACTATTTTACTTTTTTATAATTTGTTTAGATTTCTCATCTGTTAACCAAAAAAATAATTATCTAATTTACCATGAGTGATTCTTTATAATAAAGAAATGACAATATTATGAAATGTTTAGAAGACAATATCACTATTTTACTTTTTTATAATTTTTTTAGATTTCTCATCTGTTAACCAAAAAAATAATTATCTAATTTACCATGAGTGATTCTTTATAATAAAGAAATGACAATATTATAAAATGTTTAGAAGACAATATCACTATTTTACTTTTTTATAATTTGTTTAGATTTCTCATCTGTTAACCAAAAAAATAATTATCTAATTTACCATGAGTGATTCTTTATAATAAAGAAATGACAATATTATGAAATGTTTAGAAGACAATATCACTATTTTACTTTTTTATAATTTTTTTAGATTTCTCATCTGTTAACCAAAAAAATAATTATCTAATTTACCATGAGTGATTCTTTATAATAAAGAAATGACAATATTATAAAATGTTTAGAAGACAATATCACTATTTTACTTTTTTATAATTTGTTTAGATTTCTCATCTGTTAACCAAAAAAATAATTATCTAATTTACCATGAGTGATTCTTTATAATAAAGAAATGACAATATTATGAAATGTTTAGAAGACAATATCACTATTTTACTTTTTTATAATTTTTTTAGATTTCTCATCTGTTAACCAAAAAAATAATTATCTAATTTACCATGAGTGATTCTTTATAATAAAGAAATGACAATATTATAAAATGTTTAGAAGACAATATCACTATTTTACTTTTTTATAATTTTTTTAGATTTCTCATCTGTTAACCAAAAAAATAATTATCTAATTTACCATGAGTGATTCTTTATAATAAAGAAATGACAATATTATAAAATGTTTAGAAGACAATATCACTATTTTACTTTTTTATAATTTTTTTAGATTTCTCATCTGTTAACCAAAAAAATAATTATCTAATTTACCATGAGTGATTCTTTATAATAAAGAAATGACAATATTATAAAATGTTTAGAAGACAATATCACTATTTTACTTTTTTATAATTTGTTTAGATTTCTCATCTGTTAACCAAAAAAATAATTATCTAATTTACCATGAGTGATTCTTTATAATAAAGAAATGACAATATTATGAAATGTTTAGAAGACAATATCACTATTTTACTTTTTTATAATTTTTTTAGATTTCTCATCTGTTAACCAAAAAAATAATTATCTAATTTACCATGAGTGATTCTTTATAATAAAGAAATGACAATATTATAAAATGTTTAGAAGACAATATCACTATTTTACTTTTTTATAATTTTTTTAGATTTCTCATCTGTTAACCAAAAAAATAATTATCTAATTTACCATGAGTGATTCTTTATAATAAAGAAATGACAATATTATAAAATGTTTAGAAGACAATATCACTATTTTACTTTTTTATAATTTTTTTAGATTTCTCATCTGTTAACCAAAAAAATAATTATCTAATTTACCATGAGTGATTCTTTATAATAAAGAAATGACAATATTATAAAATGTTTAGAAGACAATATCACTATTTTACTTTTTTATAATTTGTTTAGATTTCTCATCTGTTAACCAAAAAAATAATTATCTAATTTACCATGAGTGATTCTTTATAATAAAGAAATGACAATATTATGAAATGTTTAGAAGACAATATCACTATTTTACTTTTTTATAATTTTTTTAGATTTCTCATCTGTTAACCAAAAAAATAATTATCTAATTTACCATGAGTGATTCTTTATAATAAAGAAATGACAATATTATAAAATGTTTAGAAGACAATATCACTATTTTACTTTTTTATAATTTTTTTAGATTTCTCATCTGTTAACCAAAAAAATAATTATCTAATTTACCATGAGTGATTCTTTATAATAAAGAAATGACAATATTATAAAATGTTTAGAAGACAATATCACTATTTTACTTTTTTATAATTTTTTTAGATTTCTCATCTGTTAACCAAAAAAATAATTATCTAATTTACCATGAGTGATTCTTTATAATAAAGAAATGACAATATTATAAAATGTTTAGAAGACAATATCACTATTTTACTTTTTTATAATTTGTTTAGATTTCTCATCTGTTAACCAAAAAAATAATTATCTAATTTACCATGAGTGATTCTTTATAATAAAGAAATGACAATATTATGAAATGTTTAGAAGACAATATCACTATTTTACTTTTTTATAATTTTTTTAGATTTCTCATCTGTTAACCAAAAAAATAATTATCTAATTTACCATGAGTGATTCTTTATAATAAAGAAATGACAATATTATGAAATGTTTAGAAGACAATATCACTATTTTACTTTTTTATAATTTTTTTAGATTTCTCATCTGTTAACCAAAAAAATAATTATCTAATTTACCATGAGTGATTCTTTATAATAAAGAAATGACAATATTATAAAATGTTTAGAAGACAATATCACTATTTTACTTTTTTATAATTTGTTTAGATTTCTCATCTGTTAACCAAAAAAATAATTATCTAATTTACCATGAGTGATTCTTTATAATAAAGAAATGACAATATTATGAAATGTTTAGAAGACAATATCACTATTTTACTTTTTTATAATTTTTTTAGATTTCTCATCTGTTAACCAAAAAAATAATTATCTAATTTACCATGAGTGATTCTTTATAATAAAGAAATGACAATATTATGAAATGTTTAGAAGACAATATCACTATTTTACTTTTTTATAATTTTTTTAGATTTCTCATCTGTTAACCAAAAAAATAATTATCTAATTTACCATGAGTGATTCTTTATAATAAAGAAATGACAATATTATGAAATGTTTAGAAGACAATATCACTATTTTACTTTTTTATAATTTTTTTAGATTTCTCATCTGTTAACCAAAAAAATAATTATCTAATTTACCATGAGTGATTCTTTATAATAAAGAAATGACAATATTATGAAATGTTTAGAAGACAATATCACTATTTTACTTTTTTATAATTTTTTTAGATTTCTCATCTGTTAACCAAAAAAATAATTATCTAATTTACCATGAGTGATTCTTTATAATAAAGAAATGACAATATTATGAAATGTTTAGAAGACAATATCACTATTTTACTTTTTTATAATTTTTTTAGATTTCTCATCTGTTAACCAAAAAAATAATTATCTAATTTACCATGAGTGATTCTTTATAATAAAGAAATGACAATATTATAAAATGTTTAGAAGACAATATCACTATTTTACTTTTTTATAATTTGTTTAGATTTCTCATCTGTTAACCAAAAAAATAATTATCTAATTTACCATGAGTGATTCTTTATAATAAAGAAATGACAATATTATAAAATGTTTAGAAGACAATATCACTATTTTACTTTTTTATAATTTGTTTAGATTTCTCATCTGTTAACCAAAAAAATAATTATCTAATTTACCATGAGTGATTCTTTATAATAAAGAAATGACAATATTATGAAATGTTTAGAAGACAATATCACTATTTTACTTTTTTATAATTTTTTTAGATTTCTCATCTGTTAACCAAAAAAATAATTATCTAATTTACCATGAGTGATTCTTTATAATAAAGAAATGACAATATTATGAAATGTTTAGAAGACAATATCACTATTTTACTTTTTTATAATTTTTTTAGATTTCTCATCTGTTAACCAAAAAAATAATTATCTAATTTACCATGAGTGATTCTTTATAATAAAGAAATGACAATATTATAAAATGTTTAGAAGACAATATCACTATTTTACTTTTTTATAATTTGTTTAGATTTCTCATCTGTTAACCAAAAAAATAATTATCTAATTTACCATGAGTGATTCTTTATAATAAAGAAATGACAATATTATGAAATGTTTAGAAGACAATATCACTATTTTACTTTTTTATAATTTTTTTAGATTTCTCATCTTTTAACCAAAAAAATAATTATCTAATTTACCATGAGTGATTCTTTATAATAAAGAAATGACAATATTATAAAATGTTTAGAAGACAATATCACTATTTTACTTTTTTATAATTTGTTTAGATTTCTCATCTGTTAACCAAAAAAATAATTATCTAATTTACCATGAGTGATTCTTTATAATAAAGAAATGACAATATTATGAAATGTTTAGAAGACAATATCACTATTTTACTTTTTTATAATTTTTTTAGATTTCTCATCTGTTAACCAAAAAAATAATTATCTAATTTACCATGAGTGATTCTTTATAATAAAGAAATGACAATATTATGAAATGTTTAGAAGACAATATCACTATTTTACTTTTTTATAATTTTTTTAGATTTCTCATCTGTTAACCAAAAAAATAAATATCTAATTTACCATGAGTGATTCTTTATAATAAAGAAATGACAATATTATGAAATGTTTAGAAGACAATATCACTATTTTACTTTTTTATAATTTTTTTAGATTTCTCATCTGTTAACCAAAAAAATAAATATCTAATTTACCATGAGTGATTCTTTATAATAAAGAAATGGCAATATTATGAAATGTTTAGAAGACAATATCACTATTTTACTTTTTTATAATTTTTTTAGATTTCTCATCTGTTAACCAAAAAAATAATTATCTAATTTACCATGAGTGATTCTTTATAATAAAGAAATGGCAATATTATGAAATGTTTAGAAGACAATATCACTATTTTACTTTTTTATAATTTTTTTAGATTTCTCATCTGTTAACCAAAAAAATAATTATCTAATTTACCATGAGCGATTCTTTATAATAAAGAAATGGCAATATTATGAAATGTTTAGAAGACAATATCACTATTTTACTTTTTTATAATTTTTTTAGATTTCTCATCTGTTAACCAAAAAAATAATTATCTAACTTACCATGAGTGATTCTTTATAATAAAGAAATGGCAATATTATGAAATGTTTAGAAGACAATATCACTATTTTACTTTTTTATAATTTTTTTAGATTTCTCATCTGTTAACCAAAAAAATAATTATCTAACTTACCATGAGTGATTCTTTATAATAAAGAAATGACAATATTATGAAATGTTTAGAAGACAATATCACTATTTTACTTTTTTATAATTTTTTTAGATTTCTCATCTGTTAACCAAAAAAATAATTATCTAACTTACCATGAGTGATTCTTTATAATAAAGAAATGACAATATTATGAAATGTTTAGAAGACAATATCACTATTTTACTTTTTTATAATTTTTTTAGATTTCTCATCTGTT
This sequence comes from Sepiola atlantica, assembly GCA_963556195.1. Classification (NCBI taxonomy): domain Eukaryota; kingdom Metazoa; phylum Mollusca; class Cephalopoda; order Sepiida; family Sepiolidae; genus Sepiola; species Sepiola atlantica. Next base: position 1,995,640 of record OY744518.1, read on the forward strand.
AACCAAAAAAATAATTATCTAACTTACCATGAGTGATTCTTTATAATAAAGAAATGACAATATTATGAAATGTTTAGAAGACAATATCACTATTTTACTTTTTTATAATTTGTTTAGATTTCTCATCTGTTAACCAAAAAAATAATTATCTAACTTACCATGAGTGATTCTTTATAATAAAGAAATGACAATATTATGAAATGTTTAGAAGACAATATCACTATTTTACTTTTTTATAATTTTTTTAGATTTCTCATCTGTTAACCAAAAAAATAATTATCTAACTTACCATGAGTGATTCTTTATAATAAAGAAATGACAATATTATGAAATGTTTAGAAGACAATATCACTATTTTACTTTTTTATAATTTTTTTAGATTTCTCATCTGTTAACCAAAAAAATAATTATCTAACTTACCATGAGTGATTCTTTATAATAAAGAAATGACAATATTATGAAATGTTTAGAAGACAATATCACTATTTTACTTTTTTATAGTTTTTTTAGATTTCTCATCTGTTAACCAAAAAAATAATTATCTAACTTACCATGAGTGATTCTTTATAATAAAGAAATGACAATATTATGAAATGTTTAGAAGACAATATCACTATTTTACTTTTTTATAATTTTTTTAGATTTCTCATCTGTTAACCAAAAAAATAATTATCTAACTTACCATGAGTGATTCTTTATAATAAAGAAATGACAATATTATGAAATGTTTAGAAGACAATATCACTATTTTACTTTTTTATAATTTTTTTAGATTTCTCATCTGTTAACCAAAAAAATAATTATCTAACTTACCATGAGTGATTCTTTATAATAAAGAAATGACAATATTATGAAATGTTTAGAAGACAATATCACTATTTTACTTTTTTATAATTTGTTTAGATTTCTCATCTGTTAACCAAAAAAATAATTATCTAATTTATCATGAGCGATTCTTTATAATAAAGAAATGACAATATTATAAAATGTTTAAAAGACAATATCACTATTTTACTTTTTTATAATTTGTTTAGATAAGCTTTACAAACAAACCTCTATGAATTTATTTTTAATAGTCAGCTTTTTTTGGGGAGGGTCATGGGCATACCAAGTCATAAATGCCAAGAATGTTTGCATTTTGATAAATGTAACCATAACACAGACTATTATTTAACTTTAACAACCTTTTGTAAGTTAAACATATTAAACAAATTAATAGTATCATGAAAGCCTTCATATCCGGAAATCCAGACAAAAATTCTGAGTGTATCCTTTTTATGGTGTTATTCTTTATTCTTATTTCCTTTTTCCGAACATTTATATCAGGTCATAATAATAAAAATAATAAAATAATTCAAAAGAAAAACCCATCAATACCAGATTTGTTAAATGGTTAAGACAGTCACCATTCCATTCTGTGACCTATTTCCATCTGCCAATTAGCTTTTAATGTCAAGTTCGTAAAATTCCAGAGCTTTTTATCTAAAAGAAAAAGAAACTCATTTTGACTTCTTTTCTTAAAGTAAGTCTTAAAGTAAAGTAACTCAAATGATTGTGAAAACTTGAAATCTGTCGGTGTGAGGTCTTACTTGGACTTGCACTTGAACCACCATTCACCGGAAGTGGGTTGAGCCGGCTCCATCCAGTCTTGCCTCAATAAGGCTGTTTAAGCCTGAAGATTTAAAGTCAGTGATTGGGTCATCTCTAGCCATCTGCCTGTTCCAACGGTGAACTCCTTAGATTCGGGGGTCACGATTGGGTTCCAGGTCAGCTTTAACCGTCATCAGCCAGAGTTTTCTTTGTCCATCACATCGCTTTTTCCAACCCTATAGGGAAGCTGGGGAAATTGCTTAATAGATGAATTCCCTGGCTGATGGCCAACGGCATGACCCAGCCAGAGTAGACGTCTCACGAGGATCACTTGTTAAAGAGAGTTCATTTTTCATACTTTGTTGTTTCAGGGGAAGTGCTGCCATTGGATACAAAGGATGCGACGCAGACAATGATGATCGAAAGTTTTCTCGTTGACATCGACTCATTGCCATAAAAGGCGGATCGTTCGCACCAATGCTTAGTTGATCCTTGTTTTGGTGCTGCGCCTTATCTCAGATCTAGACCAGACCCGGGAATTAAATCAACAGAAAGCACGACATGCAACTTCAATTCGTGCTTTGATGTCAACTTCACCTTGACCCATGGCTGTGATGACAGCACTTTTTCAAGAACATCACCATTGAGGACGATGGGTGTTTTGTCTGTTGGGGCGAAGTTGGCAATGAGTATTTTTGTCTTCGAGGCATTTTATCTTCATCCCAATCTGTGATGAAACATGCTGAAGCTCATTAAGAGCAGACTGGACAATAGCGCGATATCATCTGCATAATCTAAGTCCTTAATGGCAAAGTTGTGTCTAACAGTGACACCGGGAAACTCTTTTAAGGCATTCAAAGTGACCTAATTAATGGTGTAATTGAAAAGTGTGGACAAAAGAACACATCCTAACCGAATGCCAGATCGTATTTCGAAGGATTCTCTAACTTCACCATGCATGCGTATGCGGGATCATGTTAGTAAAATAAATTTGTATGCATCAGAATGGTACAACTTTGCTGACCGGTTTGATTCTGCTGTCGACATTCTTGCAGGAGGAACCACATAATGGTTGCCAACATCCCTAAGTGAAAGTGGTTTTATGGAATTGACTGGATTCGAACTTGGCACACCCAGGTCGTCAGTCCGTGTCATTATCCACTTAAACACTGTCACCTCACCATGTTGAGCAGTAGTATGCTTTAAGAAGACTGATGAGTTTAGGTGGAATACCATCAGGATGATACCACGGTAGTTGCTGCAGAAGCTTTGTTAAAGAATGGTACCAGTGTTGCATCGCTCCAGTCTTGTGTGAGTATTTCACTTTCCCATACCCGGTTGATTACGTGATGAATGGTAAGCCCTAGTATATTTACGCTGTGTTTGAATATCTCAGCAGGAATGTTATTTTCGACTGCAGCTTTGTTATTTTTCAGACTTTTGATAACAGCAACAACCTCTTGGGTAGTTGTTTGGCAGCCATAAGGAGTTCAGTCAGCATTATTCATAGGAGTAGTTGATGGTGATGGTGGTTTAACAGATTGGCAAAGTGATTTCTCCAATGAGTGAGTCGTTCATTAAGATTGGTTATTAGCTTGCTGTTCTAGTTCAAGATGGTTTGATTACACTCCCATCCTGTCTTTGTGCTTGAACGGAGGAGGCAACAAAGTTTATGGAAGTCCCCAACAGCTGAGATACGTTCAATGTCTTCTGCAACTTTTCTACCAGAATCATATTCAATCAACGCAAACAGGTAGCTTCATGATGTAGTTGTCTGAAATTATCAGATTTGTTACAACAGGCTTAATTTGCTCTTTCAGCAATTTCAATTGTTTGACCCGAGATCCAATTTTTGTCTTTTCGTTTGGTTTGATACGGGCTGCTGTAATTGCTTTTTTTAGCAATTTCAATTGTTTGACCCGAGATCTAATCTTTGTCTTTTCGTTTGGTTTGATACGGGCTGCTGTAATTGCTTTTTCAGCAATTTCAATTGTTTGACCCGAGATCCAATTTTTGTCTTTTCGTTTGGTTTTATATGGGCTGCTGTAATTGCTTTTTCAGCAATTTCAATTGTTTGACCCGAGATCCAATTTTTGTCTTTTCGTTTGGTTTGATATGGGCTGCTGTAATTGCTTTTTTAGCAATTTCAATTATTTGACCCGAGATCCTATTTTTGTCTTTTCGTTTGGTTTGATATGGGCTGCTGTAATTGCTTTTTCAGCAATTTCAATTGTTTGACCCAAGATCCAATTTTGTTTTTTCGTTTGGTTTGATATGGGCTGCTGTAATTGCTTTTTCAGCAATTTCAATTGTTTGACCCGAGATCCAATTTTTGTCTTTTCGTTTGGTTTGATATGGGCTGCTGTAATTGCTTTTTCAGCAATTTCAATTGTTTGACCCGAGATCCAATTTTGTTTTTTCGTTTGGTTTGATATGGGCTGCTGTAATTGCTTTTTCAGCAATTTCAATTGTTTGACCCGAGATCCAATTTTTGTCTTTTCGTTTGGTTTGATATGGGCTGCTGTAATTGCTTTTTCAGCAATTTCAATTATTTGACCCGAGATCCAATTTTGTTTTTTCGTTTGGTTTGATATGGGCTGTTGTAATTGCTTTTTCAGCAATTTCAATTGTTTGACCCGAGATCCAATTTTTGTCTTTTCGTTTGGTTTGATATGGGCTGCTGTAATTGGTTTTTCAGCAATTTCAATTGTTTGACCCGAGATCCAATTTTGTCTTTTCGTTTGGTTTGATATGGGCTGCTGTAATTGCTTTTTCAGCAATTTCAATTGTTTGACCCGAGATCCAATTTTTGTCTTTTCGTTTGGTTTTATATGGGCTGCTGTAATTGCTTTTTCAGCGATTTCAATTATTTGTACCCGAGATCCAATTTTTGTCTTTTCGTTTGGTTTGATATGGGCTGCTGTAATTGCTTTTTCAGCAATTTCAATTGTTTGACCCGAGATCCAATTTTTGTCTTTTCGTTTGGTTTGATACGGGCTGCTGTAATTGCTTTTTCAGCAATTTCAATTATTTGACCCGAGATCCAATTTTTGTCTTTTTGTTTGGTTTGATATGGGCTGCTGTAATTGCTTTTTTAGCAATTTCAATTGTTTGACCCGAGATCCAATTTTTGTCTTTTCGTTTGGTTTGATACAGGCTGCTGTAATTGCTTTTTCAGCAATTTCAATTATTTGACCCGAGATCCAATTTTTGTCTTTTCGTTTGGTTTGATACGGGCTGCTGTAATTACTTTTTCAGCAATTTCAATTATTTGACCCGAGATCCAATTTTTGTCTTTTCGTTTTGTTTGATATGGGCTGCTGTAATTGCTTTTTCAGCAATTTCAATTATTTGACCCGAGATCCAATCTTTGTCTTTTCGTTTTGTTTGATACAGGCTGCTGTAATTGCTTTTTCAGCAATTTCAATTGTTTGACCCGAGATCCAATCTTTGTCTTTTCGTTTTGTTTGATATGGGCTGCTGTAATTGCTTTTTCAGCAATTTCAATTATTTGACCCGAGATCCAATTTTGTTTTTTCGTTTGGTTTGATATGGGCTGCTGTAATTGCTTTTTCAGCAATTTCAATTGTTTGACCCGAGATCTAATCTTTGTCTTTTCGTTTTGTTTGATACAGGCTGCTGTAATTGCTTTTTCAGCAATTTCAATTGTTTGACCCGAGATCCAATCTTTGTCTTTTCGTTTTGTTTGATATGGGCTGCTGTAATTGCTTTTTCAGCAATTTCAATTATTTGACCCGAGATCCAATTTTGTTTTTTCGTTTGGTTTGATATGGGCTGCTGTAATTGCTTTTTCAGCAATTTCAATTATTTGACCCGAGATCCAATCTTTGTCTTTTCGTTTTGTTTGATACAGGCTGCTGTAATTGCTTTTTCAGCAATTTCAATTGTTTGACCCGAGATCCAATCTTTGTCTTTTCGTTTTGTTTGATATGGGCTGCTGTAATTGCTTTTTCAGCAATTTCAATTATTTGACCCGAGATCCAATTTTGTTTTTTCGTTTGGTTTGATATGGGCTGCTGTAATTGCTTTTTCAGCAATTTCAATTGTTTGACCCGAGATCCAATCTTTGTCTTTTCGTTTTGTTTGATACAGACTGCTGTAATTGCTTTTTCAGCAATTTCAATTGTTTGACCCGAGATCCAATCTTTGTCTTTTCGTTTTGTTTGATATGGGCTGCTGTAATTGCTTTTTCAGCAATTTCAATTATTTGACCCGAGATCCAATTTTGTTTTTTCGTTTGGTTTGATATGGGCTGCTGTAATTGCTTTTTCAGCAATTTCAATTGTTTGACCCGAGATCCAATTTTTGTCTTTTCGTTTTGTTTGATACAGGCTGCTGTAATTGCTTTTTCAGCAATTTCAATTGTTTGACCCGAGATCCAATCTTTGTCTTTTCGTTTTGTTTGATACAGGCTGCTGTAATTGCTTTTTCAGCAATTTCAATTGTTTGACCCGAGATCCAATCTTTGTCTTTTCGTTTTGTTTGATACAGGCTGCTGTAATTGCTTTTTCAGCAATTTCAATTATTTGACCCGAGATCCAATCTTTGTCTTTTCGTTTTGTTTGATATGGGCTGCTGTAATTGCTTTTTCAGCAATTTCAATTATTTGACCCGAGATCCAATTTTGTTTTTTCGTTTGGTTTGATATGGGCTACTGTAATTGCTTTTTCAGCAATTTCAATTATTTGACCCGAGATCCAATTTTGTTTTTTCGTTTGGTTTGATATGGGCTGCTGTAATTGCTTTTTCAGCAATTTCAATTGTTTGACCCGAGATCCAATTTTTGTCTTTTCGTTTTGTTTGATACAGGCTGCTGTAATTGCTTTTTCAGCAATTTCAATTGTTTGACCCGAGATCCAATCTTTGTCTTTTCGTTTTGTTTGATACAGGCTGCTGTAATTGCTTTTTCAGCAATTTCAATTGTTTGACCCGAGATCCAATCTTTGTCTTTTCGTTTTGTTTGATACGGGCTGCTGTAATTGCTTTTTCAGCAATTTCAATTATTTGACCCGAGATCCAATCTTTGTCTTTTCGTTTTGTTTGATATGGGCTGCTGTAATTGCTTTTTCAGCAATTTCAATTATTTGACCCGAGATCCAATTTTGTTTTTTCGTTTGGTTTGATATGGGCTGCTGTAATTGCTTTTTCAGCAATTTCAATTGTTTGACCCGAGATCCAATTTTTGTCTTTTCGTTTTGTTTGATACAGGCTGCTGTAATTGCTTTTTCAGCAATTTCAATTGTTTGACCCGAGATCCAATCTTTGTCTTTTCGTTTTGTTTGATACAGGCTGCTGTAATTGCTTTTTCAGCAATTTCAATTGTTTGACCCGAGATCCAATCTTTGTCTTTTCGTTTTGTTTGATACAGGCTGCTGTAATTGCTTTTTCAGCAATTTCAATTATTTGACCCGAGATCCAATCTTTGTCTTTTCGTTTTGTTTGATATGGGCTGCTGTAATTGCTTTTTCAGCAATTTCAATTATTTGACCCGAGATCCAATTTTGTTTTTTCGTTTGGTTTGATATGGGCTACTGTAATTGCTTTTTCAGCAATTTCAATTATTTGACCCGAGATCCAATTTTGTTTTTTCGTTTGGTTTGATATGGGCTGCTGTAATTGCTTTTTCAGCAATTTCAATTGTTTGACCCGAGATCCAATTTTTGTCTTTTCGTTTTGTTTGATACAGGCTGCTGTAATTGCTTTTTCAGCAATTTCAATTGTTTGACCCGAGATCCAATCTTTGTCTTTTCGTTTTGTTTGATACAGGCTGCTGTAATTGCTTTTTCAGCAATTTCAATTGTTTGACCCGAGATCCAATCTTTGTCTTTTCGTTTTGTTTGATACGGGCTGCTGTAATTGCTTTTTCAGCAATTTCAATTATTTGACCCGAGATCCAATCTTTGTCTTTTCGTTTTGTTTGATATGGGCTGCTGTAATTGCTTTTTCAGCAATTTCAATTATTTGACCCGAGATCCAATTTTGTTTTTTCGTTTGGTTTGATATGGGCTACTGTAATTGCTTTTTCAGCAATTTCAATTGTTTGACCCGAGATCCAATCTTTGTCTTTTCGTTTTGTTTGATACAGGCTGCTGTAATTGCTTTTTCAGCAATTTCAATTGTTTGACCCGAGATCCAATCTTTGTCTTTTCGTTTTGTTTGATACAGGCTGCTGTAATTGCTTTTTCAGCAATTTCAATTGTTTGACCCGAGATCCAATCTTTGTCTTTTCGTTTTGTTTGATACAGGCTGCTGTAATTGCTTTTTCAGCAATTTCAATTGTTTGACCCGAGATCCAATCTTTGTCTTTTCGTTTTGTTTGATATGGGCTGCTGTAATTGCTTTTTCAGCAATTTCAATTATTTGACCCGAGATCCAATTTTGTTTTTTCGTTTGGTTTGATATGGGCTGCTGTAATTGCTTTTTCAGCAATTTCAATTGTTTGACCCGAGATCCAATCTTTGTCTTTTCGTTTTGTTTGATACGGGCTGCTGTAATTGCTTTTTCAGCAATTTCAATTGTTTGACCCGAGATCCAATCTTTGTCTTTTCGTTTTGTTTGATACAGGCTGCTGTAAAATCAAGGTTCCATCAATATAACTCCTTATATCACCTCTACCACAGTGGTCCAGCTGTCAACTCTGGTCTCCATCAAGTTGCCTTCACTTTTAGTGATCGCTCCTCGCCTGGGAACCAATCTCTTCCGATCTAGTCCGTATCCACTTGAAAGGTTCAGTTCTCAATATCAGTATCATTGCAGTCTATGTTCCCACCCATAATGCTGACGATCAAAATAAACATGGTTTCTAGAACAACTGGCAGGCTACGTATCCTCAAGTGATCTTCTAAATATTGTAGCTGATTGAAATGCCCACACAGGCACAGGCGACATCAGCAACAATCATATTCTCAGACGATTTGCGATTGGAGACCAATTGGCTAATGGTGAAAGCTTTGCTGCAGTAAACCAAATGACCGTATCCAGCATGCGTTTTCAGCATCCACGGCGACACCTACATACTTTGTACTCCAATGACAGTGTCACAGCTAACCAAATCGACCACTTTCTTGTTAAACGCCGCTGGCGTCAAGTATCCATGATTATCGTATGATCTGGGGTGCAGAAACCGGTAGTGAATTTGGTTCCGATCATCTATTAGGACGGGCAAAACTACATCTTCATCTCAAAGCCATCAAGTCGCATGCTAAGCTTCTCAGGTACGACATTTCGAAACTAAAAAGTAAAAAAAACGATAATGCATTCCGCATAGAACTATCCAATCAGTTCAACAGTCTCGAGGTGCACGAATCTGAAGATGCTACCTCAGATGAGCTTTGGTAAACTGTCAAGCTTAACCTCCAATCCTTGATGTCTGGCGGGACGTCTAAAGTATATGGTGGGTGATGCATCATTTTTCTAGATAGTTGATCTTTTGTGTATTATGAAGTCTAGTCTCAAACTTCATTATGACAATGATAATAATGATAATGATAATGATAATAATAATAATAATAATAATAATAATAATAATAATAATAATAATAATAATAATAGTGATAATAATAATGATAATAATAATCGTAATTATAATGATAATGATAATAATGATAATAATGATAATAATAATGATAATAATAATGATAATAGTAATGATAATGATAATAGTAATGATAATAATGATAATGATAATAATAATGATAATAGTAATGATAATAATGATAATGATAATAATAATGATAATAGTAATGATGATAATTATAATAATAATGATAAAAGTAAAAGCTTCAAAAGGTTCAACAATATCAATGTTTTAAGCAACTTTTTGACACGTTCAATTTTCAAAAACTCAAAGAACTTCCAACTACATTGTGATGTTATCATAGTAAAAAAAACACTGATACAAAATTAATACACCTATTGGATTTGTCGTAAAAATTTAGTTGATAAAAGATGAATTTGATCTTGGTATAGGTCTTTGTTTTCTAATTTAATATCTGACCAGACAGACAGACATAGGCACCGCAAATATCGCATACATTCTTGTCTTTTATACTCACCGTATTTCTTCATAGAGAAGGATTTTGTCTGGTTCATTAATGACTACTTTTAAGTCTGACATCAAAGTTGGTAAGTCCAAGGATCTGAAATCAAATAAACAAGAATCTTTTTTTTATAAAAGGGGGAATTTTATAATAGGAACAATTTTATAATAGGAACAATTTTATAATAGGGACAATTTTATAATAGGGAGAATTTTATAATAAGAACAATTTTATAATAGGGACAATTTTATAATAGGAACAATTTTATAAAAGGGAGAATTTTATAATAAGGAGAATTTTATAATAAGAACAATTTTATAATAGGGACAATTTTATAATAGGAACAATTTTATAAAAGGGAGAATTTTATAATAGGGACAATTTTATAATAGGAACAATTTTATAATAAGAACAATTTTATAATAGGGACAATTTTATAATAGGAACAATTTTATAATAGGAACAATTTTATACTATGGAAACTTTTATAGTAGGGATAATTTTATAATAGGGAATTGCTTGTAATATTTATTAATTATAGAAAAAGCCAGTTCCATCATTATTTACTCCTGTTCTTGGGTGTATAACGTTAGATTAGAGAGGAGGGGGACTGTCTCTGTTTGTATCTCTCTCTTTCTCTCTCTCTCTCAAGAATGAAATGACTTACTTTTACTTTTGATATTTACGTTGCCTCCTCTCTCTATCTCTATGTCTGTCTTTCTCTTATTTCTCTCTCTTTTTCTCTGTCTGCCTGTCTCTCTCTCTCTTTCTCTCTCTTTCTCTCTCTCTTTCTAGCTCTTTCTCTCTTCCTCTTTCTCTCTTTCTCTCTCTCTTTCTCTCTTCCTCTCTTTCTCTCTTCCTCTTTCTCTCTTTCGCTCTCTCTTTCTCTCTCTTTCTCTCTTTCTCTCTCTCTCTGTCTCTATGTATGTCTCTCTCTTTCTCTCTTTCTCTCTCTCTCTTTCGTTATCTTACTTTCTTTCTTTCTCTCTCTCTCTCTCTCTCTCTCTCTCTTTCTTTCTCTCTCTTTCTCTCTCTTCAGAATAAAATCACTTACTTTTGATATTTGCGTAGGGCATCAAATAAAATTTCCTGTTCATATTCCTCTGGAATAAATGCCTTCACCTGTAAAATATAAAAGAAAAAGACATGATATGCCAATCTCACCAAACGACCCGTGACCCGTTGGGTCAATGCTGGTACATTGTACATTGGTGTATACATTTAAGGCCCTGGACCGATGTTGCTACAAATACTATGGAGTTGGAAACTAAGTTCCCGCAGTTTTTTTTAAATTTAAATTTAAAAAGTTTAATAAAAGAAATAACAACTGATTAATCAATAATGGCTTCCCGAGTGTTGTTTACAACTTCTTCCCAACTTCCAACAAGATTATTAAAATAATTACAAAATAGAATTACTATAAAAAATAGATTCAAAAATGTAAAAATAGAAACGGCAGGAACATAGTTGCCAACCCAATACTTCAGACTTTTTCTTTTCTTCTTTATTTACGTTATTTATTTATTTATTTATGTCATCCCATTACTCTCCTTCTCTTATGCTGCTGCTACTACTACTACTCCCCCTCCTTCTATTCCCTTCCTCCCGACACTTCTCCTCACGCTTCCCTTTCTTCCACCACTTCTCGTCTCATTCACCCTTCTTGTTTGGTTGTTTTGTTTTACGACATATCAACCCTTTCGGGTTATTTAATGCCGCATCCAGTCATTTTGGTGAAGGTTTTTATGCTTCAAGTTCTTTATATGTTTAAGTATTTATTCGTGGTGTTTGGTTTAGTTGTTTTGTTTTACGACATATCAACCCTTTTCGGGTTATTTAATGTCGCATCCAGTCATTTTGGTGAAGGTTTTTATGCTTCAAGTTTTTTATATGTTTAAGTATTTATTCATGGTGTTTGGTTTAGTTGTTTTGTTTTACGACATATCAACCCTTTTCGCGTTATTTAATGCCGCATTCAGTCATTTTGGTGAAGGTTTTTATGCTTCAAGTTCTTTATATGTTTAAGTATTTATTCATGGTGTTTGGTTTAGTTGTTTTGTTTTACGACATATCAACCCTTTTCGGGTTATTTAATGCCGCATCCAGTCATTTTGGTGAAGGTTTTTATGCTTCAAGTTTTTTATATGTTTAAGTATTTATTCATGGTGTTTGGTTTAGTTGTTTTGTTTTACGACATATCAACCCTTTTCGGGTTATTTAATGCCGCATTCAGTCATTTTGGTGAATGTTTTTATGCTTCAAGTTTTTTATATGTTTAAGTATTTATTCATGGTGTTTGGTTTAGTTGTTTTGTTTTACGACATATCAACACTTTTCGGGTTATTTAATGCCGCATCCAGTCATTTTGGCTTCAAGTTTTTTATATGTTTAAGTATTTATTCATGGTGTTTGGTTTAGTTGTTTTGTTTTACGACATATCAACCCTTTTCGGGTTATTTAATGCCGCATCCAGCTGAGAAAGCTTTGAAATGAAAATCAGAGTTTGTCTCTCGATGTTTGTTTCTAGAACATACGTCACGATAATAAATCGAGATTGAGATGATATAAACGTTAATTATACATTTCAAGTAAGCAGACATAAATCAATGGCGCAGTGGAATTACAAGTAGGTTGAGAGATAATAACCAGTTTGTGTGCAAGAAGTGTAAAACAATGGAGACGGATGAGAACTCAAAAAGTATATTTGTATGGTGAGGCTTTTGAAGTTGTTCAGAGGTTTCGTTACCTTAGTGATACCATTAGAGCACAGAAAGAAGCAGTTGCTAGTTAGGGTTAGGGTTAGGGTTAGCAGTTGTTAGTGTGATTGCAAGAGTTAGGAGTGGATAATAAGATATCGATAATAATTATCGATAATAAAATAAATAAAAAACAAAAACAAAATAAAATACACCCATTTCATTTCATAAACATATTACACATTTCAAATTCTAACGGTTATATTTTGTTCCAAAAGAGGACATTTCTTTCATGTCATATGTAGCACTACATTTTTTGAATTCTAACAACTATGTTTTCGTTTGAAAAACAAAACAAAAAAAACATTTATTTATTTCATAGACGCAGTGCACATATTAAATTATAACGGCTATGTTTTGTTCCGAAAAAGAGCAAAAACATTCTTTTCACGTCACAAACGGACTAAACTTTTTCAAATATTTGTACTTGTGTGTTATTTCTTCTGTAACAGGTACCCCACTCTCGTTCGTCTGAACTGAAATTACCAGACTATATGAGAAAAATAACATAATCTACCCCTCTCACCCTACAAAAAAATGTGGTGTCACAGAAAATGGTCATGGAATCCCAAAGAGAATGGAAAGACTTAGGAGTGAGAGCATCATCCAGATCATCACTTGAAGGGCATGGAGAGTACTGAAATCCTGGGGACGATTATTGCCACTCAGGTCCCAGAGCAAACCAAAGGTATTTATAAGCGAGAAATTAATGGTAAATGGCTGTTGCGAGAATGTAAATGCAATGGTTACTGAAAGGAATTGAGAATGCTGGAAATCTGGGGAGGCTTGTTGTCACTCAGATTCTAGTGAGCGATCACTGGTAATAACTCGTGTGATAAATCCCAGTGAGTAAAATGATAAAAACGAAAGAAATAATAATAATTTAGAAAAGAAGAAAAGTAAAATGGAGGAAAAAGTGTAACTGTAAAATAAGGGTGAATTGCCCTCTACACAATAATTGTTTTAAAAAAAAGCATCCGATATGCACTACTGAAAAGTCAAATAAAAAAAGGCAAGACTGCATTAGATTAAAAAAAAGAAGATTTTATAATCACAAAAGTAGATATAAAAAAAACCGATATAGTACATCACGATCTATCGATTTTAAGAACTTAAAGATATCAAGTTGAGCAGAACACATTAAGTTGGGCTAAAATATGTACATTATTGACAATCAGTGTAGATGATGACTGAGTTAGAAACTAGAAATTCAAGAACTAAAAAATATAAAAAATGTACTCATCATCATCATCATCATCATCATCATCATCATCGGTTCAATGTCTGCTTTTCCTGCTGGCTTGGATGGCTTTTAGAAATTGACTTTCAAACTAATCTATCTCTGCAAAGGTCTTAATTTATCCCTCTTTTCCCAAAAAATCCTTTCTTATCACTTCCTCCCATGATTTATTTGGCCTTCCTCTGTCAACTGACCCTACTTCCTCAACTCTTTTATATCTACTAACCTCAAAATTCTCATCCATTCTTTTAATGTGACCAAACCAATGAAGTCTACTGTTCTACACACATCTCCCTATTGCCTCCAAATTTAATCTTCCTCTGAGATAATCAGAACTAAACTTGTCCTTAAGACTCACATTACACATCCATTGTATCATTCTCATATGATTTTTCTCCATGCAACGCATGTCCTCAACCCTCCCTGGCCAGGTTTCACTTCCATACACATATTAAAATATCTACACATGTTCGATAGACTCTTTCCTTGGCTGACAGTTGTAATGCTCTGCTGGTTAGTAATGGCAGAAGTTCCTTAAACTTACTCCATCCACTCCTAACTCTTGCAATCACACTAGCATCAGTTTATCGCTCTGTTCCAATGGTATCACCAAGGTAATAAAACTTCTCAATAGCCTCGCCATCCAAATATACTTTCTCCACATCTGAGTTCTCATCCATCTCCATTGTCTTACATTTCTAGCCATATAAGCAAAATAGCTATAAATTGTAGAATAAACTGCACTTTTTTTTTATTCTTGGGTCACCACTTATCAAAGCCAAGAGCCACTCAAGGATAAGGGTTTGTTGGATGGAATGATGGTCAATGCTGAGTCTCATTACTTATGGGACTATTTGCGAAAAGTACGACTATGTTGTAGTATGGAGAGAAGCAGTCCTGCAGTAATGTGTTCTATAGATGGGAGTCTCTTGCAAAGGAGCTCTGTCCATGGAAATTCCTCCTGATGCTCGGCATATGGAGGAAGAAGGGAAAGTCTTTCTCCGTTGTGATAGAAAGAAGAGTTCTTGCTGTGAATGTCTTACAAAGATTGGTGGAGCTCAGTCGAACTCCTTCCACGAAAATAACGATAAAGATAGAGCGAGGCAAGCAATGCTGCTTCTGTGAGAAAGGGTCTGTAAGGAAATAAAGAGAGCATCTTCGCTAGATTTCAGAGTTGACAATAATGGAGAGTGCTCATTGCGGTGCCTCCCAAGATGTGGCAGCAGTTTTCTATTTGAGTATGTTGCGATAGTTACGGAATAAAACATCACTGCAATAATCTTTTAAGTAAACCCTAAAAATAACTAGTGTAGCTGATGTAAGCAGTGTCTGTTTGACCTATTTGAAGATGGGATGTCATGTCAAAGCATTAGAGAAAGCAGTTAAATTTTAATGACTCTTGAGAGTGGGTGGAGATGTGTGTGAGATATTTCTATAGGCAATAAAAACTAATAGCTTTATTTAGTAGGACGGGAATGTATGAAATTATTTGTGTAAAAAAGGATGCTAAGATGTTAATTTTCGCAACCGGAAGTGAACAAATACAATTAAAATGACTTCAAAAAATGAAATTAAATGAGGTTTGCAATCTTTGTTAATACAGTGATCAATATCAAAATAAAATTATTATAATAATAATAATAATAATAATAATAATAATAGAAACTACAGACCAATCACCTGTTTACCAATCATAGGCACAACTGAGAGAAAAGATCTATCACTTCCTTAACAATTGTGAACTACTTCCTGAGGAACAGAAGTAATAATAAAAAGCCTGTAAGTAATGGCTCATTTTACATTGAATTCATTCTGGAAATTAAATCCACTTTGAAAAAGTAGAAAGGTTAGTAAAAATGGAATTTGGAATGGGAAAAGTGTGCACTGCTAGAAATTAAAAGGGAGAAATTTGAGACAGCGGAGAGCATGGAACTGCCCAATCAAGAGGAGATGAGGGCGCTTGGCAAACATGATACCTATAAATATTTGGGAGTTCTGGAAGCAGACACAATCAAATCAACAGAAATGAAAGAGAAGATCAGAAAAGAATATCGTAGAAGAACAAGAAAACTCTTAGAAACAAAATTATATAGTAGAAATATATTAAAAGGGATCAACACCTGGTCAGTATCGCTAGTAAGATACTATGGGCCTTCTTCAGGTGAAAAAATAGTGTTTTTGTATTTTTTTACAAAATTAATTGAGTGTAATTTGAATGCAAATATATTTTATTTTGTATTTTTTTACAAAATTAATTGAGTGTAATTTGAATGCAAATATATTTTATTTTGTATTTGTATCGAACTTTTTTTCATTCTTGTTATATACACTCTCCATCAAAAATGATTGAACTGAGTACTGACAAGGTATTTCGATCCAGTCCCGGAAATGGGCGAAGCAGTTTACGATTTGAATGCGGGGGGGGGGGGAGTGTAAAAAGGCAGATGACACGAAGCATGCACAGGATTAATTTGGGGTTAAAATTTTTTTAGCCCTTCTAAAAAAAATGAGGTTTTTTCATTCCTCCAAAAAAAATAGACAAGAAGGTTGCTTTCAAAGCGTAAACTGCTTCAACCATTTCCAAGACTGACTCGGAATTCTTTGTTGATACTCGGGACTGACTGATTAAGTACTGAAATCATCTGGATACCCATTCATTACAAGCATCCCCTCTCGCCCAAGAGTAATAATCATCTAATGGAGATTTGGTATCTGTCTGTCTGAATCTGAAACTATACTGATATATGGAGAGTAGAAAGTGACTAACTTGGGTTCACTTTCACCATCCTCGTAACTTCCCTGCTTCCCTTAGTTTGTCCTTTAGTTCTCATATTCCTTGAGCGATGTTTCTGACAAAGGGGGAAGAATTGCTGTTTTCTGGGTCAGAATCTATCCATCTAACACTTATCGTTGGTTAGTTTTTTACCTTCAAGTACTATTTCTTTTAGCTCCTTCTCAAGTGGCTTCATGCCTTGTCTGGAGCGATTTCAATAAAAAAAAAATACTATTACTTCTATTAATGCTCAATGCTCAATTCGGGGAGAGGAGGTAGTGTAGTATCTGTTTTGTTGTCATGAGATCATCCTCCCAGGCATTGCTTCCTCCTGTTTTTGGTAGTGTAGTATCTGTTCTTTTATCCATCCTTCTATGAATTACTTCCTCCTTTTTGTTTGAAGGGGAGAAGTGTAGTATCTGTTCTATTGTCATGTAACCATCCTCCGAGGCATAACCTTCTCCTTTGGGGAGGGGTAGTGTAGTATATCTCCGTTCGTTATAATACCTTCCTTCCAGACTAGCAAAAAAATAGGTGATCGGAAAGAGCATATATGTTCTAATAATAATAATAATAGTAATAATAATAATAATAATAATAATAATAATAATAATAATAATAATAATAATAATAGGCGGAGTGTACTGGAAATATGTGGAGACTTGTTGTCACTCAGACTCCATGGAACACTACCAGTGATTATCAGTGAGCATCACTGATGATAACCTGTGAACTCCTAGTGAGTACACAGAAATCTGGGGAGGCTTGTTGTCACTCAGACTCTAGGGAACACCACTGGCTGTTGTCGGTGAGCAATCACTGACGATGATTTGTGTGATAACTCGTAGTGAGTACAAATTATAATAATAATAATAATAATAATAATAATAATAATAATAATAATAATAATGATGATGATGATGATGATGATGATGATGATAATAATCCCTTCCCTTTCACCCATCCCCCCCCCCCTCAAAAAAAGGGGGAAAAATGGTGCCGGCCTAGGCTGACACCAAATAAAATATTTGTAGAGGGTCGAGGAGGATAAGAAGACCGAGGAGGGACAGCACAAACCAGATCTCCACTGGAAAAGTGCAGAGAATGCTGGGACCTTGAGGAGGTTTATTGCCACCCAAATCCCAGAGAAGACTAATGGTTTTTACCAGCGATAAATCAATGGTAAGAGGCTGTTGCGATACCGCAAGATTATTTGCGGTGGTTATCGAAAAGAGTTGAAGAATACTGGAAATCTGGGGAGGCTTGTTGTCACTCAGACTCCAGGAAATACCACTGGTTGTTGTCGGTGAGCCATCACTGACAATGATCTGTGTGAGAACTCCGAGTGAGTATAAATAATAATAATGATGATGATGATGATGATAATAATAATAATAATAATAATAATAATAATAATAATAATAATAATAATAATAATAATAATAATAATAATAATAATTAGTGGCGAGTATGAAGGTCTAATTAGTCCAAATCACACAGAAGTGAGGCGGCGGTCATTATCGCTTATAACTTTTTACTTAAGAAACAAAGTCTGAATTGCAGTGAAGACAAAAACAATTCTTACCTCGGTTAAAAGAGTTTTCTCCAAATTTTCATCCCAATTCATTTTCGTAGCGTTTGTTTATTCCAACACAAATTGGTTCGAAGTTATTTAATGTCTGTTTCTGCTTGTGTGATTAACGTTCAAAAGAAAGAATATTTCTTATATCCTACCAACATATGTGTAAGCACAGAGAGAGAGACAGAGAAAGAGAGAGAGAGAGAGAGAAAGAGGGAGAGAAAGAGAGAAAGAGAAAGAGAGAGAAAGGGAGAGAGGGGGAGAAAGAGAGAAAGAGAAAGAGAGAGAAAGGGAGAGAGGGGGAGAAAGAGGGAGAGAAAGAGAGAGACAGAGAGAGAGAGAGAGGGAGAAAGAGAGAAAGAGAGAGAGAGAGAGAGAGAGATTAAGATAATGTTTCTAAGAAAGAAAAAAAAAAGCTTATCTGCATAACCTTTGGAATATAGATAACTAATCTACCTACCCGGCGTTGCCCGGGAGCCCCTATTTACTTGCCTCCCCACAAGGTCGATTTTTTTATGTGAGGGATATCCATCACCTCCAAATGGGTATTCTGAATGGGACAAAAATTAAAATTGCTCCAGTCAAGACGGATCTCTCCACCTCTGACCGAGGACTGAACAGATACTACACCTTTGGTTGTCTTTTTAGTTTCATTTGTGTTTCACTTTTCTATTTTCTTTTTTTAAACAAATTATTGTCATTTTTTAAATAACATTATGATAATTAAATTTTCATTACGGTAGTCATAAAATTATTAATTGAACCAAATTTTTATATTATTAGATATGATATATATAATATATATTATTGTTATAAAAATATTAGAAAATAAAATTGTAACCTGTTGAGTCAGCCATTGAGCTCGGGCTAGAGTGTTGTTGAATCTGGAAAAACTGAGTTTGTAAAGCCAGTTAAATATAAAAATATAAAAATACAAAATTAGTCTCTTTCTGCTCGTTATATCCCCTTTCTCTCTCCGCCTACATGTTAGATAACAGTACCACTACTGTTGACATTCCCTTTTATTTATAATAGACTATTCCAGTCTTTTCATTCATTCCTTTCTTTGTTACCTTCGCCTGTTAATAAAACAAAGAGAGAGAGAGAGAGAGAGAGAGAGAGAGAGAGAGAGAGAAGCGAGAGTGATATATACCACATGAAATAAGAGCGGTGGGGGTGGGGGGTCATACAACATGCAGTTAGAAAGTGTGAGAGTGATAGACACACCCTTAGTAAGAGCCGGGTCACTTGGTGAATTATACACACACATACACAGACACACACGAAGCGATCACGATATAGATATTTTTTTTATATGAATATTATTTCATGACAAGTCTACCAGCGTTGACAGCTATGACTACTTCCTATTTGGTTGCAGGGGGGACTGACACTTGTGATGTAGGTTGATTTATAAAGCGACCTTCAACTAAAGCCTGGACTGAACCCAAATGGAAAGGAACTCTAAGAAAAGACACGTGAAAATAAATAAATAAATAAGTAAAACTTCATCTGAGTTGCTATGGTAAACAAGATGTTTCCTTTTTCCAATAACATATGTAGGTATATTTTGTTTACAATGCAAACGTGTGGATTATATGTTAATAAACACAATGCGTTATTATAATCAGACACACAGATACAAAGATAGCCACTTACGCACAGATACAAAGCCATTTACACACAGATACAAATAACCACTTACGCCTAGATACAAAGATAGCCACTTACACACAGATACAAAGATAGCCACTTACACACAGATACAAAGATAGCCACTTACACACAGATACAAAGATAGCCACTTACACACAGATACAAAGATAGCCACTTACACACAGATAAATATCCTTAAATACAAACATAATATACACAAGCCAGGAGTACTCAAAGAGTGCAGACATGCACCACAACACCCAAATGAATACATTTTTGAATAGATGTTCACATTATTGTCATTGATTTAAAAAAAAAAATTTTATACTAATGTGTACCACTTATTAAGTCCTGAAGGCCATTCGAGGTTAATAGATTGTCAATTGGATTGACGAACAATACTATGAGAGGATTGGAAACGATGGGTGAAATGTGCCGGATTATATTATTACGAGGAAGGCTCAACAAGTATTTGTTGATATTGGACTTGAAGACGACTATGTTGTAGTCAGCAGGGAAGCACTCCTGTGGTATTGTGTTTCACAGATAAGAAGTTCTTGGAAAAGAAGCTTCGTTTGAAGTTTCGTTTGGTTCTAGATACATACAGGAAGAAAGGAAAGTTCTTTGTAGTGGTGCTGAAAGTTTTACAAGGGGTAACCATTGATTGCAGATCATTCTACCATGAAAATAACGATAGAGCAGAGAAAGACTAACAACGTGTCTTCTGTGAAAAAGAGACTGTAGGGAGAATAGAACATCCACAGGTTGCGAAGTCGGTTTTGTACTCTGTCATCATCATCATCATCATCATCATCATCATCATCATCATCATCATCATCATCATCATCATCATCATCATCATCATCAGTCTTTTGATTATCATGCAGGATTGGGAGCAATGTCCATACCAGTGGACACCTCTCCAGACAGATGACTAGTCCTCACCGCAGATTTCCACTTTTGTCAATCCTGAGGGTCAGTGTTTAAGAGCCTCCAGTCTCTGCGGTCTCTCTGTGAGCTCTCTCCAAGACAACTTTGGCCGGCCAACTCCACGCCTACCAGAGACTTATAGATTTACTGCACAGTTGATTGCATTGTTGGATCTGTCCACATGGTGATATCAGCGGAGTCTTCTCTCCCTAAAGATGGGATCGAGGTCTACAAGACCAAGTTTCGCCAGCAACTCACTTGTCCGCACGATGGAAGTATCTTTTGGCTTGATGTTACAAATCCGTCTAACCATTGCTTTGTCCATTGAGCTGCAGACGTTGGAGACTATTAAGACAAGAGAGAGTACTCGATGTGATGATAGTACCCTTAGGACGTATCTACTCTTATAGAGGAAGAGAATTGCATTAAGAGTTTAAAAGTCAAATCCGTCCAAAGATGGGGAGGTACTGTTGCCACATCTGGGGAGGTACTGGTCAGAACACCTATCCTGCCTTCACAGAGTACAAAATCTAGTGGGGGATTCCCTCTTCTCTTCCCTACAGCCACTTTCCCACTTTCTCACAGGAGAGATATTGCTAGTCTTTCTCTGCTCTATCATTATTTTTATGGTAGATTCTCGACTGAGCTCCTATCTGTAGTCCCCCCCCCCCTGTAAAAAATTCACAACAAAAATTCGTCTAGCTACAACCACTGTCAATAATTTCCCTTTCTTCCTCTGTCTAAACGGAACTTCCATGAACAAAGTTTCTTTCCTAGAACTACCCGTCTATGGAACACGATACCGTAGGGCTGCTTCCCAGCTGACTACAACATAGTAGTTTTCAAGTCCAATGTAAACAAATTCTTGTTGAGCCGTCCTCAGCTCTTGCTTTCCCGTATTTTGTCCTTTAGTCCTCACATTCCATGAGCGATGTTTTTGACAAAGGGGAAGAATTGCTGTTTTCTGGGTCGGAATCTAGCCATCTTTTTTTTTTCATTTTTTTTTCTTCTTTTAACGTAGTCACCCCAAACAAGGCAGACCGCCACTGTAGACGTAAGGGGCTACTGAGAAGAAAGAAAAGGGGAGAAGGTTGGGGGGGGTCAACCTAAATTGGGATCTGTGCAGCGAGATGTCTGTTTACATTAATTTTAAATTTCTGCATCGCAGTACTGTCGGGGAAACAGGGGGGCAGGAAGGGAGTTCCAGAGGCCAGCAGCACGAGGAAAGAAGCTATTTGAGTAGAAAGCTCTCCGGCATCTGGTGACCTCCACAGTGA
>OY744518.1:2022500-2152500 GCA_963556195.1 Sepiola atlantica
ACATGAACCTGGCTATCAAGTGATGATATATTCCTAAACACCTGATCAGTTAAAATGATACTGTTTGTGTAGCGGAGAGTAGGAAGAGCAGCCGACTGCTGTGAACGAAGACATCACCCGACGTGCTGCGTTCTCTTTGTGTGGAAAACTAGTTGGGCACTTCCTGGTGGGTAAATGGAGCCGAGTGACAGTAGCGTTTATTAAGAGGGATGAAAATAATGATGAAAAAAATAAAAGAAATAAAAAAAATAAAGATGTCTGACTTTATTTTGGACAAGAGGCGTGGAAACTTGCTTGATCTTATGGATGAGAACGAAAAAATCTAAGGATATTTTCGGATATTGAAAGAAAACGATGTTAAATATTGGACAGGTAAATCTGTTAGTATATAATTTGGTTAGTCAAAATCAACAGGAAATGAGGGTTCAATCGGGGTCAACTTAGCTCAACTCGACTGTGGGAATTGATAGAAATGGATGTGAGGTCACATGATTCAAGGAGAGAGTTAGTGAGAGGAGTAGAGAGTTTGATCAGAAGCTTAGAGGTGTGAACACGTTTTAGAAGTGTCCCGATATGATTAAGCAGTAATTATCAAAGAAACGGATCAACTCCAAGTGGGGAGCCACAGCATACACACACTAAGATGTACTGCCTTAACCTTGTGCTATTCCTCTGCAGAGTATGCTTGTCCTGTTTAGGAGAGATCAACGCATGCCAAAAACCTAGACCCAGCATTGAACAACACCTGCTGCTTGATCACTGGCTGCCTGAAGCCCACCAACCTGAACAACCTGCATCTTCTCACTGGTATTGCTCCTTCAGATGTGAGACGGCAAGTTGCCAGCCGAGTAGAGATCACAAAGGCTATCAGTGATGAACGCCATCTCTTTTATGGACGTGAACCAAGGGTCCAACGACTGAAGTCAAGGAGAAGCTTCCTCAGCCATGTCAAACCCCTAACAACATCTCAGGAAGAGACCAGACTACAGCTGTGGACCAGACGGCTAGAAGATTCCCCCCCCCCCTCATAACGACATGGGAATCCCTACTTCTGAGGAACTCCCTCCCGGTTCAGAGGCACTCTGGCTCCAGTGGAAAACACTAAACCGACTGAGAACGGAAATGGGGCGATCAAAAGTTGTTATGAGTAGATGGGGCTACAAAACTGACCCAACCATCTGTGAATGTGGAGAGGAGGACCATACGATGCAACACTGCCTTGTCTGCCCTCTACTGTCCAACGGGCGCAGCTTGAAACATCTTGCAGAGTACAACACTATTGCAAAGGACTGCATAAAAAAGTGGGAAGCTTTTATATGAACACATGCTTCAAAGACACACAAAGAAGAAGAATAGTAATTATCGACCTCTCCCTGTCTACTCCCTCTGTCCCCACTGGTCAGTGATTTGGAATAAGAACAATGCGAATAAACCTCTTCTGTCTTCAACGATTTTGTTTCAACTTTGTTCTTTCTCAGGGTATGAAAGAACTTATATGCATGTGGCGTTTTCTCAATCTGGCAGGATCACAAAAACGATGCGTGCAGGAGCGACAAATGTATGTTTATGAACTTTCATTTGGTGTATGACACAAGATCCAAACACAACAGTTTGTTTTGGAACTATTGTCTTTCTTAGTACCCGTTTTGTAAGAGACAATGTCTGATGCGCACATGAGCGTCAACAATATGTTTGTGTTTGGTAAAATCCTAAACTATTCGACTTATTATGAATTATGGAATATGTATTCTAAGCAACAGGGTGAGTAATGTGGGCACATTATTTGTTTTGGTAAACTTTACCATTTAGGGGGTGGGCCACTGAAATCGTACCATAACCTACCAAAGAAAGAAAAAGCATTAAAATTTAAGACATTCGTGTGCTTAAAAGCTTTTTCGATTGTCTCCCTATTTCACGAAGGACCCGCCGAAAGTTGGGTCACGCTCAGTGTATATCTTTAGTAGATTCTTCCATATGAGACTTGTTGGGTTAATTAAATACAACTAAAAGGAGATAAACTATATTTTCTCCCAACATAAAGTGAAAACAGGCATGAAATACGTTCGTAAAGCATTTTGATGAATTCAATATTGTTACAATTTGAATATTACAACATTAAAAAAAAGATTTTTTCCTACTTTTTGTTCACCACCACTGAAACATAATGTGATAGGGGTCAGATGGATAGGGGAGCAACCTGGGTGGGGAGTTGGATATCAAGATGTTTGTTCACATTACATCTAAATTTCTGCATGGTGATACAGGAAGCAGAAAGAGAATTCCAAAGGCAAATGGTTTGAGGAAAAAAGCTATCCGAGTAGAAAATCTTCCGGTATCTTTGAACCTCTATGGTGAAGTGATGAGATTTTGATGATAGATAGGGTATTTTCGTTGAGGGGTTACACCTTCAATAAATTCATCAGAGCACATTCCGTGAAGGTACTTGTAAAACAAGCATAAGGATGCAACCATGTGACGATGCGACAGGGGATACAGCTTGGCAGACAGTGCAGGACCTATAAGGTTAGAAATTCTTTTTTTTTTTGCACCCTGGCTAAAGGTTGGTACACCAGCCAAGACGTGGAACAATACTCCATAATCAATTCAATGATTTTTCTTAATAAAAATACAATTTATCGACAAAATAGGTTCCCTTTACTTTCGATATACAATGCAACTTTATTGATTTGAGTGTTACTTGACAAATGAACTTTTTATTGTAAAATTATATTCACATTGTGTGACATTTCGGCATTATTTTGGTTGTTTACATGTAAATATATGTATGAGTTCCCTTCTTTCTTTGTATGTATTATTTTATTTGACTTGTGACTTTGTAAGAACCATCCAATTTATGCTTCAGTCGAAGTTCTCAGAAATCAAGGGGCCCCTCCTGGGGCTAACACTTGATCTCTATATGACATACATAGATACTCGAATATTCCATTAATGTTTTCCTTTACCTGTCAAACATTGAGTTTGCTAAGTTCGAATCCAGTTTGTTCCACAGAAACACTTTCACTCAGGATGTTGGCAACCTTCACGTGGTCCTTCCCGTAAGTGCCTGATTTCTTTCTAGAAAGTATTCTGTGAAACCAAGGCCAACAATAGAATCATCTGAATGATTGAATTATTCTTCTCTGTATGGTTGGCATTTATAGGTTTCAAAACTATTCGACAGAATTGCACCGAATTTGGGATATTCATGAGATGCCGGGTATGTCATAGGGGGGCTAAACATTGCACTAATACTACTGCTAATAGAACCAAAACTATTGGACATAAGTTCATTAATCTGGCATGAAGAACCCTTAGGATGCCGAATGTGTCATAGGGATCAATATACTACTACTACTACTACTACTACTGCTACTACACTACTACTACTACTACTACTACTACTACACTACTACTCCACTACTACTACTACTACTACTACTACTACTACTACTACTACTACTACTACTACCACTACTACTACTACTACTACTACACTACTACTACTACTACTACTACTACTACTACTTATAATAATAAAATAATAGCCATTTATTGGATATAAATGCACTAAACATAGCACATAGATCCATTGTGTTATGGTAATACATTACATACTACTACTACTAATAATAATAATTCACTTTCGTTTCATTTTACTTCAGTTGAAGTTCTCAGAAATCAAGGGGCCCCTTCCTGGGGCTGACACTTGACCTCTATATGAGATACATAGATATTCGAATATTCTATTTATCTTCTACTTTATTTCTCAAACGTTGAGTTAGTAAAGAAGTTAAGGACATTAATATTTCTTCTTCCCAATTGACCAGTTAACTATGTTATAGTATATCTTTCTTGTAGTCTCTTGGTCTTACCGGATTCCAGGACAAGAATTCATCTAGTCTGGTGGAGTATCCAGCTAAGTGATGTTACTTGAGGTAACATTATTTGGAAAAGGTGCACCATTCCTTGTATGAGCCAGTGTATAGCCATATCGAGGGGATCTTATTTGGGCTTCGAATACTATGTTATTTTGAATATTTAGTCAGGGTTTACTTGTAGAAGGAAGTATCCTCATGTCAGGTTATTCTGACAAACCCTTGTACAGAGAGACCGAAGACACTCGAGGATGGTGTCTAGTAGGTAATTCAAACTCTCTGGTAATTCAAACTCTGCCTTTTTATTAACTAAGGCAGCTAACTAATTTATGTTCTTGTTGAACACAATAAATGTTATTAATCATGTAATGTTTTATTTGTGTTAAGGTATTTCAAGTATTATTAAATGATACTAACAATTCTATCCTCTCTCTCTCTTTCTCTCTCTTTCTCTTTCTCTCTCTCTCTTTCTCTCTCTCTCTCTCTTTCTCTCTCTCTCTTTCTCTCTCTCTTTCTTCAGACTAGGAGCACGTGGTGCAATGGAGGGAAATGACTGTTACATTTAACGCCTCCCAAACCAAGTTTCTCTCTTTTCACCACCAACGCTCGGATCCTCATTTCTCCCCAGTTGAAATCAAAGGCTCTCTCCTTAAGGAATCTCCCTTCCTTGATAAACTCCTAGCTCTGACTTTTACTCCAGACCTGAAATGAAAGATTTACATCGAATCTGTTGCTAAGGTCGCTCGAAAATTGGTTGGATCATTCTATTGCTCTAGAAGGCACTTCACCCCTGACGCAATCCTCTACCTGCGTAAGAGCCAGATCCACCCTAAGATGGAGTACTGCTATCACATTTGGGGAGGTTCTGCTCGGAGCACACTGTTTTCCTTGACAGAGTACAAAACCCATTTCACAATCTAGCGGGGAGGGGGGGTTATCTCTTCTCTTTCCTGCAGCCCCTTTCACACAGAAGAAATGTTGCTAGTCTCTCTCAACTGTATCGTTAGATTCATCGTAGGCGCTCGACTGAGCTCCAATCCCTCGTTACTCCTCCCTGTAAAATATTTTCATCTGTTTTAATGTATTGAACCTCATTTGTTATTTATGAGTGTGTTCATGTTTAACAATGATTTTTTGTGGTTACTTTTTTTTTTTTTAACATAGTTTGCAAAAAACAAGGCAAGTCGCCACTGTAGACACAAGGGGCTACTGAGACTTAGGGTGTAAGTTTGGGGGGGTCATCCTAAGTTAGGAGCTGTGCAGCGAGTTATCTGTTTACATTAGTTTTTAATTTCTGCCTGTCTGTTCACGAGGGGAAACAGGGAGCAGGGAGAGAGTTCCAGAGGCCGGCAGCGCGAATAAAGAAGCTATTAAAGTAGAAGGCTCTCCGATATTTTTGTGGTTACCCCAGTTGAACCATACGTTCAGCCATGATAAATACAGTGCGGTGAAATCTACTGACTTTTTAAACAATTACTTTAATTCACCCCAAACAAGGGAGCATATTGTCACTGAGACGTACAGACTTAATGCGGTTAGGGGCCATAATTATAGGAGGGATGTAAGTTGGGGGTTGTGCAGTAAGATGTTTGTTCACATTACATTTAAATTTCTGCATGTTGGTAGGGTCGGAGAAACAGGGAGCAGGAAGGGAATTCCAAAGGCAAGCGGTCTGAAGAACAGAAGCTATTAGAGGAGAAAGTTTTCCGGCATCTGGAGATCTCTACAGTGAAGGGGTGGGATTTTGTTGCTAGTCGGGTTTGTTGGGGGTCCTAAAGGATTCAAGTGCAGTAAGTTCACTGGAGCACATTCCGTGGAAGTACTTGCAAAACATAGAAACATCGATGAAGGCCATGGGTCGTCCTATTGTATCAGCGCCTTGTCTTCATCTTTGTGTGCGTCCGGGGATGACAGCAGCCTTATATTTGAATTTGATTTCTTGGTCAATCCAATTGCTTCTGAAATGTCCTTACAGTTTCGACTTAAATTGCACAAGGATTCAACATTGCGGAGAAGGTGGGGGAACTGGAGCTTGGTTGATAGTGCGGAACCTATGAGGTTAGAGAATCTTTTTTGTACCCTGTCCAAGAAGAAAAGGCTAGTGGTTTGTGCATCAGCTCAGATTTGTTTTTTGTTTTTCTCCAATAAATTTGAAGTAAACAGTTTAATGTTTTATCAAGAACAGGTACTACCACTGCAGGTCACAGTGGACCTGGTTGGTTTTTAAATCATTTGGCTCTGAATAGACCTTTGGGTCTAAGCCATACAACTGCTTTTCCGCTGATGCAACGATACAAATCAGGAAATGTTTAGTTTGTCTTTGATCCTCCAACATTTATTGCTGAAAGCAGCAAACTGGAGTTATTAACGGCGTCTACTTTATCTCTCTCTGATCGCCATGTATAGTTTCTTCTTTCCCCCATGATTTTTAAACAAAAACAAATAATTTCTCTCACTTCAAAACTGAAACTCATGAAAAAGAAAAACTATTTTCGTACTTTAATACTTTCTCACTCTGTGCTCGTCAGACCATCTAAATAAACTCTACCACTGATACTGAGCAGTTTCCTGTGAGAATATAGTAATTGATACAATAATAATAATAATAATAATAATAATAATAATAATAATAATAATAATAATAATAATAATAAATATATATATATATATATATATATATATATATATATATATATATATATATATATATATATATATTTAAGTGAAATATTATTGAAAATCAACACATCATGCAATTTAAATTAAAAAATCATTTATTTATTGTTTGTTTTGCAAGCTTTCGTTGTAGAACAACTTTGTCAGGCGAGACTGTCTTATAGAAGAAAAAACAAACAAACTATAAGACAGTCTCGCCTGACAAAGTTGTTCTACAACGAAATCTTGCAAAAAAATTAAATTAAATAGATGATTTTTTCATTTAAATTGCACGATTGTTGATTAAAAAAAGATTTAACTTAAATACATTTTCATGCATGCTTCAAAGATGTTGTCGATTTCCTTATATATATATATATATATATATATATAAGATTTATTAAACAGATAAAGAAATCTCCCGCCGAACAGGGAAAGAAGGGGAAAAAAGAAAATGTGAATCCATATAGACTCAAAGGCCAACCACAAATATATATTCAAAGATATCCTCGTGTTACGTAAAACATAAATTCAGTCAGATTTAATGCTGGTCTAAGGGAGACAACTCCGTAATCGCGATAAAAATCAAAGCTGGTTTAGTACTTTTATTTATATTATATTTTTTAAATCATTATAATAAATTATATTAAGTATTAATGATCAACTAAAATAATATAATAATTAAAACTTTAAATTAATTACATATTAGAGAGAATAAAATAAGACTCAAAACATACTGGTTCATGAATCAATTAAAACAAAAACTAAATAAAGAATAGATTAATAAATAATAATAAATATATTAAAAAAGATGATGGTTATAAATATTATTATAATAAACTCACAAGTAAAAATAAAAAAAGGAAAATTTTGAAAAAGGAAACTTTTTCAAACAAACCTTTTAAAAAAATTCCAAAATATTAAAAAAATTTTTTCAAAAAACTTCATTTGATAAAACGCTTTATATTTTTTTTTAAATTCTAAACTTTCCTGTTTTAATCCGTAAGCAAGGAGGCATCCAAATTAAAGTGAGATTTGTTAATGGGATTTGGTGCAGGCGAGGTTATGGGCATACAAATTAACTACACACCTTCTCCTCTTCCCGTTGAGTGAAATAGTGAAAGAAAACTTTCTAAAGTGGAATTTTAAAAAAAAGTTCCCTAAAAACCTACAATTATTATTTTTTTAAACTAAAGGCAACCCCTTCCTGTAGTAACAAAGATAATTGATGCCTGTCTCCCCCTTGGAGTAATAATGGAATGTTCTACATTCGTGTATATTAAGAGTGAATGTTAAAACACTATTTGTCTAGCTAAGCAACAAAGCTCTGTGTGATTTTTTCTCTGCCAGTAAGTCCGTGATTATTGTTATTATTGTTATTTATTGTTACTACCGTTATTTGTTAAATTTGTTGCTTGCTTTTTGTTACTCCTTATATTTTTATTTATTTGGAGTTTGTTAATTTTTTTCTACCGTTCTCCGGCCATGGCTACTGCCAGCTGTGCGCCTTCGGAGACCTCTGAAGTGGTTGAGAAGTCATCTCAGCCTACTGATAAAACGGACTGGAGTAAGGCACCCGCCCTTAAAATTGACGTTGACGATTTTGTCGCCAAGGCAAAAGACTGCACGGATTTCGTGACTGAAACTGGAGTAATTATACAGTTACCAAGGTTGGAGGAATTCCAGAAAAAAACGATATTAATGTTCGTAGTGGACAGAAAGTCAAAAAAACTGATTAGGTCCTCGAAAGAAACTGTCGCAAAATTAATTGCAACGACCGGAGTACGTGCTGAACGTATCGTGAAATGTAAAGGTTATAACACCTGGAATAGTCTCTTTAAGACCGAGGAAGTCTGCATCGAACTCTCGAAGAAAGAAATAATTACTAAAGACTACATTCTGCGAATGGAATACATGGGTCGAAGGAGAACGACCATCTCAGTTTTTGAAGTTCCGGCTGTGGTTCCTGGCGAATACTTAGGCGCCTTTTTACTAAAGTTCGGAGAAATAACAGCTATTACGGTTGACAAGTTCAACGGAACATGGTCTTTTGACGTGTGGCTTAACGAGTCGGCTTTCAAGAAAGTACCATACTACATTGAAGCAAATGGAGAAAAATTACCTGTGGTGGTGGCTGGAAGACGTCCAGCTTGTTGGATTTGCAATGAGGTTGGGCATTTAACTTTCACTTGCCCAACAAGGATCAAACCGGCCCAGCCTAACCCCAAGAACAGAGTGCTAGAACACTTGACACCTAAAGTTGCAGCGGAGAAGAAGACTCCCTCCTCAAAGCCAACAACTGAAACTGTAACCCCGGAGGAATTCGAGGACTTATGCAACACCGAAAATGAATCGCCCAAAAAAAAAGTCGTTTGGAATATCGTGACTGGCAAAAAATCGCCGAAGTCATATGCTCAAGTAATGACCGAAGAGGAACAACTAGAAATAGAAACCAGCAACGATCCTGGTGGTGAAAAATACAAAGAAATACTAAATTTGAAAAAGTCTCTCGACGAGGAGCGCAAAACTGAGGAAAAAAAAGAAAAAAAAAACGAGGAAAAAAAAAAGGTTGCCGATACTACTATTAATGCGGAAAAAAAAACTCCACCAGCCAAAGAACGTCGCTCTCCAGCCAAAGGTGCACCCCCACCATTAAAGTCATCCCCACCAGTAAGGGAATCTAATTTGACCCCCTTATCAAAAGATAAGACCGTTACCCCAATTCCATCTCCTTTCTGTTCCCCGTGCAACACTCCTAAAAGTACACCGCCCCCCTCTCCAATGAAGACCGATATGCCGCCTCCTGCCTCACCCACCGCCCCCTCCACATCCCAGAAACGCCATCGAAGTCCCTCGCTAGAGGCTCGGAAAAAGAAGACCCCTTTCTACACAGGCAAGGATGTCTGTAAAATTACTCCCGAAACTGAAAATCTTATGATAAACCATCATAAGAAGAACTACCGAAACCTAGCTACACTAAAGATGGTACACAAAAAAGACATTACCAACCCGGAAAATTTCTTGGATGCACAAAGACTTTTATCTGTGGTTAGATCAAGAGACAAAGCTAAAGGGGTTTGGAATATGATGGAGGAAGCGAATAACGCCTTTAATATATCGCCTCCTCTCGCTTTCTTTAACGATGAAGAAGTAGTATTACTGCAAAAATCTTGTGTTGGGAGGGTCCCTATTCGTATCCATCCTACACTCTACAGGGCATTAAAACTAACTTTCCCCTTAGACATTGGCGGTGTGGCCCCGGACGGTCTCGTCTCAAATGAATTGGGACAAGGTTCTCTGGGTTCATCTGTCGGTGTCTTAAATGCATCAATGTTCGTTTCGGGTTCCCAACTCTAAGAGCACTAGAATGGCACTCAGATTAGCAAGCCTAAATGGCCGAGGGTTGAGGGACACCGCTCGTAAACTTCGAGTAGTACGTGACCTTCAGCGACTCGGCGTGGATGTATGTTGTTTGCAGGAGACCCACTTTATTCCCAGTGATTATCAGGGTGCGCTGACTAGAGACTTTCAGCTCTATTCAGCGTACTTTGATACTCACTCAAGAGGGGTTTCCTGGCTAGTTAAGCGCACACTGAATGCGACGTGTGACCCAATCTATGCAGATCCTGAGGGAAGGCTGTGCGTTCTTGATGTTACCGTAAAGGATGTGGCTTTTCGGCTTATTGGGGTTTATGCGCCCAACGCCAGTTCTGAGCGGGTTCCTTTTTTTCGGCGGATCGAGCCCTTTATGGATACGTCGCGTCGGATAATTCTAGCGGGAGACTGGAACGCGGTCTTGGATCCCGATTTAGATCGCTTGGGAAAACGTAGGGGAACTAACAGCAACGGGGATGCTAAGGCATTTCGGGACTTTATCGATAAGTTCGATCTTGTCGATAAATTCCGAAATGAGAAACCCCGTGAAGTAGTATGGACTTGGACTGCTAGTCGCGGCTCCGATTTAGGGCAACTTTCGAGTTACCTTGATCGGTTCTTAATTAGGAGAGTCGATTTAGGGCTTTTAGATTGTCCAAGTTTTCATAATATAGTTTACTCGGATCATAGGCTTGTCCGGGTGCGGGTAAACTTAGATAGTCCTAAGCCTAGATTGGCTGGTTACTGGAAGTTCAACACATCGTTGTTCGATTTGAAGGACTTCCGGGAACAGCTTTTACTAACATTACAGAGGGAATTGACGGGTGCTATCATTGGGAATAAGTGGTGGGGCCACCTTAAGAACGTTATTAGGTCCTTCGTTGCCGATTATAGTCGTCGACTCAACCTTAGATCTAGGGCAACGAAAGTGGCACTAGAAACTAGTTTAAGTCGGGCGGCGGAGGCGGGGGATAGCGTTACCTTTACTGTAGCTAAAACGGAACTGAACTCCTTGGATAACAAGGCAGATCAGGGATTGATAGTTAGGTCTAGGTTAAAAAGAGTGCCGCACGAGGCGACAAACATGGCCGCGTCACTGCGTGCGGAGGAACGTCGACGGTCTACTGATCGACACATCGCCAGTGTCACATTATCGGATGGGCGTCTCGTGACTACAAACGACGGGATTTTGGAGGGTTTTCGCTCTTATTTTCAGGATCTTTTTACCAAGGAGCCCGGTCTGACAATGGCTCAGTTCGACGCCTATTTAGCTGACTTTTCTCGTCTCGAGGCGACCGAAGCAGCTAGGTGCGAAGGGTGTATAAATGAGGATGAAGTCCTGGAGGCCCTAAGGCAGGTTGGCCTTGATAAGTCTCCGGGTATCGATGGTCTGCCTTACGAACTGTATTTGAGGTTGTCGCCCATTTTTGTCCCCCTGCTGGCTGTGTTGTTTAACTCCTGGTTTAGGAACGGGTCTATCCCCCAGTACTTTACCAGGGGTATCATCAAATTGCTCCGCAAGGACAAGAGTGGTGGGGATGGTATAGGTAATTTCCGGCCCTTAACAATGTTAAATACAGAGTTAAAGATTTTGGCCAAGATCTTGGCTAATCGTCTGCAGGTTGTCTTGTTTCGTCTAATAAGTCCCGAACAGACTTGTTCTGTTAAGGGCCGGACTATTCAAGATAATTTGCACATGATACGCTTGATCATAGAGAAAGTCGACACTGAGGCCGCGCTGATCAATTTAGATCAGTCCAAAGCATTCGATAGGGTCGATCATCGTTACTTGGAGGCTGTCTTGTCTTCGGCTGGATTTGGTCCCCATTTCCGCTCCTGGATTCGCCTCTTTTATGCAAACCCCGGTGCGTTGGTTGAAGTGAATGGAATAAGGTCAAAGCCTTTCGATTTGTCCAGATCTATTCGTCAGGGATGTCCGCTTTCACCGATGCTTTATGTGCTTGCGTTGGAGCCTTTCCTTCGCAGGCTTAGGGTGAATCCGGTCCTTCGTGGGATTACTTTGTCTGGTGCTTGCCCCATGATTAAGTACTCCGCCTATGCCGACGACGTCACTGTGCTTGTAACGAGCAGTGCTGAGATTAGGGTCGTCGACATGGAAATAAGACGGTATGAACAAGTGACAGGGGCCCAAATCAACTGCGATAAGTCTGTTGGCTTACGCATTGGTGCCTGGAGGGGTGTTCCCCTTCAGGGGCCCTTTGGCTGGACGGATGGGCCTTGCAAGATACTCGGCGTCTGGTTTGGTCCTGATCTCCAGTTGGAGAAAAATTGGTCGGAAGTGTTGAAAGCGGTTAAGGCTGCAGCCCGTCTGTGGTCTTTGAGAAATCTTACTTTAAAAGGAAGAGCGGAGGTGTGTAATTCTCACATTTATCCTCTCATCCTCTACCGTCTTTCTGTGCTCCCTCTGCCGGCGATCACACTAGTTGAACTAGTGAAGGCTCTTTTCGCGTTTTTGTGGCGCGGAAAGCAGCCCATGGTTCGCCGGGAGATCTGCTACTTGCATCCGTCTGAAGGCGGTCTAGGTATGCCAAGCGTTGAGATTCGTCAATATACGCTTCGCTTACACTACCTAGACCGAATGTGTACACCTTGTGAGGGAAACGGTGAATTCTGGAAGGAAGACACCAAGAAAGCCTTTCCGGCTTTGAAAAGTGTGCACTTGCATGGGGGTGAGGCATTTCGTTTACCTCGACGCGAGTGCTCCTTTTATCGCGAGTGTCGACAGTCCTTGAAGTACCTTCTAAGGGTGTCAGAAAGCCTCTCTGACACCCGAGTGTTGTCTCGTAAAGCACTATATCGGGTTATGGTGAGGGGATCTGTTCGTGACGATATTACTGAGGAGCTCGGTCTTACGAAGGGAGAACTTCGCTTGATCTGGCCTTGGGCGCCTGGGTTGAAATGCTTCGATAATTACGAGGCATCACTCACCTGGCTGATAATACGAAATGCACTCTGGGTCGGCAAAAAGCTTTACGCAGCGGGATTAGTAGAGACACCAAGTTGTGTTCGATGCGGCGACTGGGAGGAAACGACCAGTCATGTTTTCTTTCATTGCCCCATCGTTCGCCCGCTGTGTGAGTTAGTTGAAGGCTACACGGTTCGCATGTTGAACGGACAGTTCTTCGTTTTGGAGTCTTTTTCGACATGCTGCAATTGGGCACCAAGCATGAAGTGGGAGGAGCATTATGTGTTTCTTTGCTTACTAGCAGTCATGAGAGGAGTGATTTGGTCGACACGACAGAAGGAAGTCTACGGGGAAGAGACCTTCACTGCTCCCCAGCTTGTCCTCATTTTCCAGTCTCGCTTGAAAATGCGTGTCAGGCTGGAGAAGGTGAAACTCCCTTCGGCAGATTTCAACAAAAGGTGGGTGAAAGTTGCGCGTTTGTGTCGTTTGAATGGAGCTAATTTTGAGTGGTACTTGGACGTGCCTTAGAAAGAATATTGGGTGGCCGAACCGAACACTGACCCTTTTATTTGACCCGGTTAGGCAAGATTAGGTTATGTTTTGTTTTTCTTCCCCTTTTTTAGCTTAGCTAGCGGTATGTAAGTTGTCATAGGCCCCCCTTTTTTTTCGTCCTCTCCCCCCCCCTTTTTTTTTTTTTTTTTTTTTTTTTTTTTTACCCCGACTTTTATTTTCTAATTCCCATTCCCGACCCCTATTAGGTGACTGATCTGTTGTTTTGTCAGAGATGCAGGTCTCCTTTCGTAATTTTCGAAGGAGGTGTGAGAATAAAACTTTCGTGACCTGCATCGCCTTTTTTCGACTGGCAAAACTACTTATCGGCCACATTTCTTTAGTGGGAGGTTCTTATACTAACACTTAATTTTATTTATTTTTTCATTGTATATATATATATCATTCTTGTTCCCCCACTCCCAATTCCATGTATATATTGTCATTTTGGGGTTTTAAGTAGGTATATCATGGAGTAAATTTGTTTTGGTGATTGTGACTAGTTAAGTTAAAAATGTTAGTTAGGTCAACATTTTCCCCACCCCCTTGTAGGCCTTGTGCCAAATTTTGTATTCTTTACAAATAAATATAGTCTAGCTAAGCAACAAAGCTCTGTGTGATTTTTTCTCTGCCAGTAAGTCCGTGATTATTGTTATTATTGTTATTTATTGTTACTACCGTTATTTGTTAAATTTGTTGCTTGCTTTTTTTTACTCCTTATATTTTTATTTATTTGGAGTTTGTTAATTTTTTTCTACCGTTCTCCGGCCATGGCTACTGCCAGCTGTGCGCCTTCGGAGACCTCTGAAGTGGTTGAGAAGTCATCTCAGCCTACTGATAAAACGGACTGGAGTAAGGCACCCGCCCTTAAAATTGACGTTGACGATTTTGTCGCCAAGGCAAAAGACTGCACGGATTTCGTGACTGAAACTGGAGTAATTATACAGTTACCAAGGTTGGAGGAATTCCAGAAAAAAACGATATTAATGTTCGTAGTGGACAGAAAGTCCAAAAAACTGATTAGGTCCTCAAAAGAAACTGTCGCAAAATTAATTGCAACAACCGGAGTACGTGCTGAACGTATCGTGAAATGTAAAGGTTATAACACCTGGAATAGCCTCTTTAAGACCGAGGAAGTCTGCATCGAACTCTCGAAGAAAGAAATAATTACAAAAGACTACATTCTGCGAATGGAATACATGGGTCGAAGGAGAACGACCATCTCAGTTTTTGAAGTTCCGGCTGTGGTTCCTGGGGAATACTTAGGCGCCTTTTTACTTAAGTTCGGAGAAATAACGGCTATTACGGTCGACAAGTTCAACGGAACATGGTCTTTTGACGTGTGGCTTAACGAGTCGGCTTTTAAAAAAGTTCCGTACTACATAGAAGCAAATGGAGAAAAATTACCTGTGGTGGTGGCTGGAAGACGTCCAGCTTGTTGGATTTGCAATGAGGTTGGGCATTTAACTTTCACTTGCCCAACAAGGATCAAACCGGCCCAGCCTAACCCCAAGAACAGAGTGCTAGAACACTTGACACCTAAAGTTGCAGCGGAGAAGAAGACTCCCTCCTCAAAGCCAACAACTGAAACTGTAACCCCGGAGGAATTCGAGGACTTATGCAACACCGAAAATGAATCGCCCAAAAAAAAAGTCGTTTGGAATATCGTGACTGGCAAAAAATCGCCGAAGTCATATGCTCAAGTAATGACCGAAGAAGAACAACTAGAAATAGAAACCAGCAACGATCCTGGTGGTGAAAAATACAAAGAAATACTAAATTTGAAAAAGTCTCTCGACGAGGAGCGCAAAACTGAGGAAAAAAAAGAAAAAAAAAACGAGGAAAAAAAAAAGGTTGCCGATACTACTATTAATACGGGAAAAAAAACTCCACCAGCCAAAGAACGTCGCTCTCCAGCCAAAGGTGCACCCCCACCATTAAAGTCATCCCCACCAGTAAGGGAATCTAATCTGACCCCCTTATCAAAAGATAAGCCCGTTACCCCTAATCCATCTCCTTTCTGTTCCCCGTGCAACACCCCTAAAAGTACACCGCCCCCCTCTCCAATGAAGACCGATATGCCGCCTCCTGCCTCCCCCACCGCCCCATCCACATCCCAGAAACGCCATCGAAGTCCCTCGCTAGAGGCTCGGAAAAAGAAGACCCCTTTCTACACAGGCAAGGATGTCTGTAAAATTACTCCCGAAACTGAAAATCTTATGATAAACCATCATAAGAAGAACTACCGAAACCTAGCTACACTAAAGATGGTACACAAAAAAGACATTACCAACCCGGAAAATTTCTTGGATGCACAAAGACTTTTATCTGTGGTTAGATCAAGAGACAAAGCTAAAGGGGTTTGGAATATGATGGAGGAAGCGAATAACGCCTTTAATATATCGCCTCCTCTCGCTTTCTTTAACGATGAAGAAGTAGTATTACTGCAAAAATCTTGTGTTGGGAGGGTCCCTATTCGTATCCATCCTACACTCTACAGGGCATTAAAACTAACTTTCCCCTTAGACATTGGCGGTGTGGCCCCGGACGGTCTCGTCTCAAATGAATTGGGACAAGGTTCTCTGGGTTCATCTGTCGGTGTCTTAAATGCATCAATGTTCGTTTCGGGTTCCCAACTCTAAGAGCACTAGAATGGCACTCAGATTAGCAAGCCTAAATGGCCGAGGGTTGAGGGACACCGCTCGTAAACTTCGAGTAGTACGTGACCTTCAGCGACTCGGCGTGGATGTATGTTGTTTGCAGGAGACCCACTTTATTCCCAGTGATTATCAGGGTGCGCTGACTAGAGACTTTCAGCTCTATTCAGCGTACTTTGATACTCACTCAAGAGGGGTTTCCTGGCTAGTTAAGCGCACACTGAATGCGACGTGTGACCCAATCTATGCAGATCCTGAGGGAAGGCTGTGCGTTCTTGATGTTACCGTAAAGGATGTGGCTTTTCGGCTTATTGGGGTTTATGCGCCCAACGCCAGTTCTGAGCGGGTTCCTTTTTTTCGGCGGATCGAGCCCTTTATGGATACGTCGCGTCGGATAATTCTAGCGGGAGACTGGAACGCGGTCTTGGATCCCGATTTAGATCGCTTGGGAAAACGTAGGGGAACTAACAGCAACGGGGATGCTAAGGCATTTCGGGACTTTATCGATAAGTTCGATCTTGTCGATAAATTCCGAAATGAGAAACCCCGTGAAGTAGTATGGACTTGGACTGCTAGTCGCGGCTCCGATTTAGGGCAACTTTCGAGTTACCTTGATCGGTTCTTAATTAGGAGAGTCGATTTAGGGCTTTTAGATTGTCCAAGTTTTCATAATATAGTTTACTCGGATCATAGGCTTGTCCGGGTGCGGGTAAACTTAGATAGTCCTAAGCCTAGATTGGCTGGTTACTGGAAGTTCAACACATCGTTGTTCGATTTGAAGGACTTCCGGGAACAGCTTTTACTAACATTACAGAGGGAATTGACGGGTGCTATCATTGGGAATAAGTGGTGGGGCCACCTTAAGAACGTTATTAGGTCCTTCGTTGCCGATTATAGTCGTCGACTCAACCTTAGATCTAGGGCAACGAAAGTGGCACTAGAAACTAGTTTAAGTCGGGCGGCGGAGGCGGGGGATAGCGTTACCTTTACTGTAGCTAAAACGGAACTGAACTCCTTGGATAACAAGGCAGATCAGGGATTGATAGTTAGGTCTAGGTTAAAAAGAGTGCCGCACGAGGCGACAAACATGGCCGCGTCACTGCGTGCGGAGGAACGTCGACGGTCTACTGATCGACACATCGCCAGTGTCACATTATCGGATGGGCGTCTCGTGACTACAAACGACGGGATTTTGGAGGGTTTTCGCTCTTATTTTCAGGATCTTTTTACCAAGGAGCCCGGTCTGACAATGGCTCAGTTCGACGCCTATTTAGCTGACTTTTCTCGTCTCGAGGCGACCGAAGCAGCTAGGTGCGAAGGGTGTATAAATGAGGATGAAGTCCTGGAGGCCCTAAGGCAGGTTGGCCTTGATAAGTCTCCGGGTATCGATGGTCTGCCTTACGAACTGTATTTGAGGTTGTCGCCCATTTTTGTCCCCCTGCTGGCTGTGTTGTTTAACTCCTGGTTTAGGAACGGGTCTATCCCCCAGTACTTTACCAGGGGTATCATCAAATTGCTCCGCAAGGACAAGAGTGGTGGGGATGGTATAGGTAATTTCCGGCCCTTAACAATGTTAAATACAGAGTTAAAGATTTTGGCCAAGATCTTGGCTAATCGTCTGCAGGTTGTCTTGTTTCGTCTAATAAGTCCCGAACAGACTTGTTCTGTTAAGGGCCGGACTATTCAAGATAATTTGCACATGATACGCTTGATCATAGAGAAAGTCGACACTGAGGCCGCGCTGATCAATTTAGATCAGTCCAAAGCATTCGATAGGGTCGATCATCGTTACTTGGAGGCTGTCTTGTCTTCGGCTGGATTTGGTCCCCATTTCCGCTCCTGGATTCGCCTCTTTTATGCAAACCCCGGTGCGTTGGTTGAAGTGAATGGAATAAGGTCAAAGCCTTTCGATTTGTCCAGATCTATTCGTCAGGGATGTCCGCTTTCACCGATGCTTTATGTGCTTGCGTTGGAGCCTTTCCTTCGCAGGCTTAGGGTGAATCCGGTCCTTCGTGGGATTACTTTGTCTGGTGCTTGCCCCATGATTAAGTACTCCGCCTATGCCGACGACGTCACTGTGCTTGTAACGAGCAGTGCTGAGATTAGGGTCGTCGACATGGAAATAAGACGGTATGAACAAGTGACAGGGGCCAAAATCAACTGCGATAAGTCTGTTGGCTTACGCATTGGTGCCTGGAGGGGTGTTCCCCTTCAGGGGCCCTTTGGCTGGACGGATGGGCCTTGCAAGATACTCGGCGTCTGGTTTGGTCCTGATCTCCAGTTGGAGAAAAATTGGTCGGAAGTGTTGAAAGCGGTTAAGGCTGCAGCCCGTCTGTGGTCTTTGAGAAATCTTACTTTAAAAGGAAGAGCGGAGGTGTGTAATTCTCACATTTATCCTCTCATCCTCTACCGTCTTTCTGTGCTCCCTCTGCCGGCGATCACACTAGTTGAACTAGTGAAGGCTCTTTTCGCGTTTTTGTGGCGCGGAAAGCAGCCCATGGTTCGCCGGGAGATCTGCTACTTGCATCCGTCTGAAGGCGGTCTAGGTATGCCAAGCGTTGAGATTCGTCAATATACGCTTCGCTTACACTACCTAGACCGAATGTGTACACCTTGTGAGGGAAACGGTGAATTCTGGAAGGAAGACACCAAGAAAGCCTTTCCGGCTTTGAAAAGTGTGCACTTGCATGGGGGTGAGGCATTTCGTTTACCTCGACGCGAGTGCTCCTTTTATCGCGAGTGTCGACAGTCCTTGAAGTACCTTCTAAGGGTGTCAGAAAGCCTCTCTGACACCCGAGTGTTGTCTCGTAAAGCACTATATCGGGTTATGGTGAGGGGATCTGTTCGTGACGATATTACTGAGGAGCTCGGTCTTACGAAGGGAGAACTTCGCTTGATCTGGCCTTGGGCGCCTGGGTTGAAATGCTTCGATAATTACGAGGCATCACTCACCTGGCTGATAATACGAAATGCACTCTGGGTCGGCAAAAAGCTTTACGCAGCGGGATTAGTAGAGACACCAAGTTGTGTTCGATGCGGCGACTGGGAGGAAACGACCAGTCATGTTTTCTTTCATTGCCCCATCGTTCGCCCGCTGTGTGAGTTAGTTGAAGGCTACACGGTTCGCATGTTGAACGGACAGTTCTTCGTTTTGGAGTCTTTTTCGACATGCTGCAATTGGGCACCAATCATGAAGTGGGAGGAGCATTATGTGTTTCTTTGCTTACTAGCAGTCATGAGAGGAGTGATTTGGTCGACACGACAGAAGGAAGTCTACGGGGAAGAGACCTTCACTGCTCCCCAGCTTGTCCTCATTTTCCATTCTCGCTTGAAAATGCGTGTCAGGCTGGAGAAGGTGAAACTCCCTTCGGCAGATTTCAACAAAAGGTGGGTGAAAGTTGCGCGTTTGTGTCGTTTGAATGGAGCTAATTTTGAGTGGTACTTGGACGTGCCTTAGACAGAATATTGGGTGGCCGAACCGAACACTGACCTTTTTATTTGACCCGGTTAGGCAAGATTAGGTTATGTTTTGTTTTTCTTCCCCTTTTTTAGCTTAGCTAGCGGTATGTAAGTTGTCATAGGCCCCCCCTTTTTTTTTCGTCCTCTCCCCCCCCCTTTTTTTTTTTTTTTTTTTTTTTTTTTTTTTTACCCCGACTTTTACTTTCTAATTCCCATTCCCGACCCCTATTAGGTGACTGATCTGTTGTTTTGTCAGAGATGCAGGTCTCCTTTCGTAATTTTCGAAGGAGGTGTGAGAATAAAACTTTCGTGACCTGCATCGCCTTTTTTCGACTGGCAAAACTACTTATCGGCCACATTTCTTTAGTGGGAGGTTCTTATACTAACACTTAATTTTATTTATTTTTTCATTGTATATATATATATCATTCTTGTTCCCCCACTCCCAATTCCATGTATATATTTCATTTTTGGGTTTTAAGTAGGTATATCATGGAGTAAATTTGTTTTGGTGATTGTGACTAGTTAAGTTAAAAATGTTAAGTTAGGTCAACATTTTCCCCACCCCCTTGTAGGCCTTGTGCCAAATTTTGTATTTTTTACAAATAAATATAGTCTAGCTAAGCAACAAATGGTTAAATAAAGCTTATCCTTAAGTTATATTCGGCGTCCAGTTTTTATTACAATTTATTTAACCATTCGTTATGG
Organism: Sepiola atlantica; assembly: GCA_963556195.1. Taxonomy (NCBI): domain Eukaryota; kingdom Metazoa; phylum Mollusca; class Cephalopoda; order Sepiida; family Sepiolidae; genus Sepiola; species Sepiola atlantica. The sequence continues at coordinate 2,042,705 of OY744518.1, forward strand.
AACGTTACTTGAAACACGATCGTCTAGACCTTGATACGGCCGACTCGGAATCTACTGACAAATGGCGGCATTGGAGAAAAATGTTCGAAGGATTCCTTACAGCTCTACAGTTATCTTCAAACGCGGCTTTAACAGGTACTGAGAAATATACCCTTCTTTTACATCATGTCTCTACTGCTATTTATAGAAATTTATCTGAATGTGAAAATTATGAAACTGCGGTGGACATTTTAGAAGCCATGTTTGTAAAAAAAAAAAATACTATTTTTGCTAGACATTTACTTGCTACCCGGCGTCAACAACCAGAAGAAAGCCTTGAACAATACCTTCAGATTCTAAAGACGTTAAGTCGCGAGTGTGAATTTACAGCCTTAACTGCGAACCAAGCGAGAGATGTTTTTATCAGGGACGCATTTATTAATGGAATACAGTCCAACCAAATAAGACAAAGACTACTAGAGAATAAAAACCTAGACTTACCAACAGCTTATGAACAAGCTCTAACGTTGGACATGGCACAGAAGCAGTCTGTCTTCTATTTACAACCCGATATTTTGGGAGCTGCTATCGTAGCCCCTCCTCTGCATGTTCAAAATTCTTCCATTGTCCAAGATGCTGCCACCCCCCTTTCTAACGATCACGAACAACTTATCACTGCCGCCTCAGCTGGATCCACATGCTACTTTTGTGGCCTTCGTATACATGCTCGTTCGTCCTGCCCGGCTCGAGATGTTAGATGCCACAAGTGTGATAAGCAGGGACATTTTTCGAAAGTTTGCCGGTCAGCTTCTCAAAAAAAACGTTCGGCTACTCTTGCTACTGTAGCACCAATTACAATATCAGCTGCATTCCCCGGCTGCCTCTCAAAAACAATCGTGAGGGTAAAAATCAATGGATTGACTATTCATGCGCTTATTGATACAGGCAGTTCCGAAAGTTTTATTAATGCCAGTATTGTAAAAGCAAATAAATGGGAAATATTTCCTTGTTCCAACCAAATATCAATGGCAAATTCATCTTTATCGTCCCATGTAATTGGATATTGCATGGTTAACCTGAAACTAAAAGGAAACTCCTATCAAGGGATCAAATTATCAGTAATGAAAAACCTCTGCTGCGAAGTGATTTTGGGTCACAATTTTCTAAAACAACATTCATGCGTTGAAATTCCTTTTGGTGGCCCCAAGCCAGTCCTAAGCGTATGTGGACTAGCAGCTGTCAAAGTGCGGCACCCGTCACTTTTTACAAACTTAACTCCTGACTGCAAACCAATAGCAATAAAATCAAGACGCTATTCAGAAACGGACAAGCAGTTCATAGCAGCAGAAGTAACAAAACTACTTAAGGAAGGAATTATAGAGCCAAGTGAATCTCCATGGCGAGCACAGGTCCTCGTAACAGCCACTGAAAATCACAAGAAAAGGATGGTCATTGACTATTCCCAGACCATCAACAGATACACATTACTCGATGCCTATCCACTGCCTCGTATTGACGAAATGATTTCTAATATTGCAAAATATCACACTTTCAGTACTTTAGATCTCAGAAGTGCCTACCATCAGGTACCTATCAAGCCAGAGGATAAGCCCTACATGGCATTCGAGGCCTGCGGTCGCCTATATCAGTTCTGCCGAATTCCTTTTGGGATAACAAATGGTGTGGCTAGCTTCCAGAGGGTAATAGATGAAATAATCTCCAATGAAAAATTGAAGGGTACTGTTGCATATATAGACAATGTCACAGTATGCGGACATAACCAAGCTGAACATGACCACAACCTTAAACGATTCATGGCTGCCGTCAAGAAATATAATCTGACTTTGAACAGTGAAAAATGTTCCTACAACTTGAAAAGCATCAAATTATTGGGATACATTGTCAAAAATGGCACCATGACGCCGGATCCCGAGCGACTGAAACCGCTAATGGAATTACCAATCCCTGGAAACATGCCCTCTTTACGACGAGCCCTCGGTATGTTTGCTCACTACTCCCAATGGGTTGCGTCTTTTTCAGAAAAAATACACCCATTGACACAAGTATCTACTTTTCCGTTGTCCTGTTCCGCCATCAGAGCATTTCAAAACATGAAAAGGAACATTGCTCAGTCTGCCATTTCTGCTGTGGATCCTTTTATCCCTCTATTAGTTGAGACGGATGCCTCCGACTGTGCGATAGCTGCCTCACTGAGACAATCCGGTCGTCCTGTAGCTTTTTTTTCAAGAACACTTTCGAAATCCGAGCGACGACACTCTGCAATAGAAAAAGAAGCGTACGCCATAGTTGAGGCATTACGAAAATGGAGGCATTACTTAATCGGCCGACATTTTGAATTAATCACTGACCAAAAGTCGGTCTCGTTTATGTTTAACCCAAAAACAACGAGTAAAATAAAAAACGAGAAAATAGCGAGATGGAGAATGGAGCTTTCTTGCTACTCCTTTGACGTCACTTACCGCCCTGGTAAGGAGAATGCCGCGGTCGACGCGCTTTCAAGGGTGTGTGGCCTGGTAACTGGCTCAGATGATCTTCAGTATATACACAGGGAATTGTGTCACCCAGGTATCACAAGAATGATTCACGTAGTCAGGAGCAGAAACTTGCCATATTCTGTTGAAGACGTAAAAAGAATTACGAACTCTTGTCGGATATGCGCAGAAAATAAGCCCAGGTTCTACAAACCTCCTCCAGCAACACTCATTAAGGCCACACAGCCTTTTGAAAGACTTAACCTGGATTTTAAGGGCCCTTTACCCTCTAAAACTAAAAATAAATACATGCTCACAATAATAGACGAGTACTCAAGATTTCCGTTCGTCATCCCCTGCCCAGACGTAACGGCTGCAACAGTAATTCAAGGCCTCTGCTCCATTTTTGCCGTTTTTGGAGTGCCTGCATATATACATTCAGATCGTGGGTCTGCTTTTATGTCGGACGAACTCAAGCAGTTTCTGCATGAACGAAGAGTAGCTGTAAGTAGAACAACTCCTCACAATCCTCAAGGAAACGGACAGTGCGAAAGATACAATGGTATAATATGGAAGACAGTACAGTTGGCGGCAGCAAATCGCAATAGTCCGATCTCCGATTGGGAAAGTCTCATCCCCATGGCCTTATACGCTATTAGGACTCTATTATGTACAGCGACAAACGCTACCCCACATGAGAGATTCTTCTCGTTCCCACGACGAAGCTCAGCAGGCACATCACTTCCCTCGTGGCTTGCACAACCTGGCACAGTTTTATTAAAACGTCATGTTCGTCATAGTAAACATGACCCATTGGTAAGCGAGGTACAATTAATCGAAGCGAACCCTCAGTATGCACTGGTCAGAAATTCAGAAGGAAGGCAATCTACTGTCTCCTTAAGGGATCTAGCCCCAGCAGGAAATGTATATGAACGTAGAACTGCTTCAGATGGATATAGAGCTCCGGTTCGTGGAACAAGTCCGACCCTCTTAGGTGATCGTGTGCCAGATACGTCAAGTTCAGAGTCCCAACAAAACGAATCTGAATATACTAACAGAGTCGTCTCTGACTCTAGTTCGGACGACAGATGGGTACCACGAAAGCGGTTTCACCCAATATCTGAGACAGATACTCAATCTTCAGACACCAAGCGACCGAAGCGCCGTAGAAAACGAGAGCGATTTGGAGCAAGATATTTTAGCCCTAAACCAGCAACACAAGACAGTCCCGAAACGTCGTCAGGTCCCGAGGAGCCTAGATTAGAAATGGATGTCGGGCACGAACAACCAAGACGCCCTCAAAGAACCCGCAGGAGGCCAGGTCGATGGGATGATTTTGTTCCCTACGAATAAGAAGATAGATGGGGGAGAATGTAGTAACAAAGATAATTGATGCCTGTCTCCCCCTTGGAGTAATAATGGAATGTTCTACATTCGTGTATATTAAGAGTGAATGTTAAAACACTATTTGTCTAGCTAAGCAACAAATGGTTAAATAAAGCTTATCCTTAAGTTATATTCGGCGTCCAGTTTTTATTACACTTCCCCCATCAAAAAATTATTATAAAGGCGAGATATGGCCACATGAGTATAAGGTTGTTCCTCTCAAACTCTTTTTCATGCACAGATCAGTGTCTGCCTATATGTATGCATTATTCTTGTCATTTTCTTATATTTATTGTTATTATTTGTATATTTATATATTCAATTCTGTTTGTGTGGTGAAATGGTGCTGACATTATCTAAGTCCTGTTTAGGGTGTTTCTCTCTCTGTACTCTGTTTTCCTAGTTAACTAAGAGTGCCTGCCTCCTGTGAATACAACTTTTGAATACCTCGCTCATTTTATTTATCATGCCTGGGGTCATAAATGGCCATATTATGTTGTATTTCTCTGCGTTACATAGGGAGCATAGGTTCGAAGCTGGGGAGTATGACGGTCTTCTATCTACCTTCTTCCATCTGATGGTGAAGGGTATCCCCTTTTCTTTAAATTCCCATACCCGAGTAGCTAGTGCTGTGTTTGCCTTTTCTTTATATTTAAAAGTGTGTCTATGTGCGTATAACCTCTGCTTAAAAGTGCCCTGTATCATGCTTATATGTTTCAGCTCTGCCACTGGGTTGACTTGTGATAGTTGCTTCATATACAAGGGATTCTACTTTGCAATTTCTGCCTACGGGGCAGTTATTGTTGGATATGCAAGAATAGCCCGTGTTTTCTTTTATCTTTGGTTCTTCTTTTTGGATGGGGTGCTGGAGTAACTTATTTTAATTGTGTTTCTATTAAACAATGTGTGTAGATTATGTTGTGGGGGGAAGTTACAATCTAGTAGATTAAGAAAAATATATCCTACTCTTGTCTAAGTGTTGAGAGAGAAAGGGGGTGAGAACCAGATGATGTTCCGTTTTCTATTGTGTTTGTTTTTTGGTGTTTGGTTATGTGTGGGTTGGTATGAGATCTTGTTTGTAAATCCGCTATTGCAGAGTGCTTCGTTGTAATATGGTGCTGCTTGTTCAAAAATCTCAGGAATGGATGAAAGATCTGAAATCCTTTTACTGATGTTAGTTATCATATTTTTGAAAACTGTTGGGGGGGACAATATCTTTTGTTTATGTATTTTAGAGTTTCATTTGGTTTGTGGTTAGGGTTCTGTGTTTTACTTACTAAGTTTAGGGCGGTGTCTAGGAAATCAACATTGCCCAGATTGGTAATTTTAGTGATTTTGAACCCTAGTTCTTGAAATATTTTTGTTAATTCTTATAATTCTATAACAAAATGTTTGCCTTCTCTAACTAATGACTTCTGAGACGCACACGATGGAGGTGCATCCAATGTGAGTTGCTTGTTTTTCAGACTTTTGTTATTGTCGCATCGTTATGTATTTTTTCTGATTGAGAACTTTTTTAGCTTTCTGATGAGTCAATAGAAGAAAGATCCGATATCGATATACAAATGTTGATTGGTCTTCTGGTGCACGAAACGGAACCGTAATAGTACCAACAGTGTTTGTTTTGAAAAAATGATTCGTAAGATGAAAAAAATCTTGGCCTTGGGAATGAAACAAAACGTTGTTTATTTATATATGCTCTGTTGTTACATGTTGACAATCATCGAGCTTTCACTTTGAAGAGGTTGGTATACATAAAGAATAGAACGTATATGCTAAAACATATATGTTCGCACACCTATATATATATATATATATATATATATATATATATATACATATTTTTTGATTTTACTTCTGTCGAAGTTCTCAGAAACCAAGGGGCCCCTTCCTGGGGCTTACACTTGATCTCTATATGTGATACATAGATATTCGAAGATTCCATTAATGTTCTCTTTTACCTGTCAAACGTTGAGTTTGTAAAGAAGTTGACATTAATTTTCCTCTCCCCAATTGACCTGTTAACTTTGTTATAGTATATCTTTCTTGTGATCTCTTAGTCATACCGGATTCCAGGACAAGAATTCATCTAGTCTGGTGGAGTATCCAGCTAAGTGATGTTACTTGAGGTAACATTACTTGGAAAAGGTGCACCATTCCTCATATGAGCCAGTGTATAGCCGTGTCGAGGGGATCTTATTTAGGATTCAAATACTATGTTATTTTGAATATTTAGTCAGGGTTTACTTGTTAAGTGAAGTATCCTCATGCCACGTTATCCTGACAAACCTTTGTACAAGGAAAGTCGAAGATGGTGTCTAGTAGGTAATTCAAACGCCCCAGTAGGTAATTCAAATTACTTAGTAGGTAATTCAAATTACTTAGTAGGTAATTCAAATTACCCAGTAGGTAATTCAAACTACTTAGTAGGTAATTCAAATTACCCAGTAGGTAATTCAAACTACTTAGTAGGTAATTCAAACTACCCAGTAGGTAATTCAAACTACCCAGTAGGTAATTCAAACACCCCAGTAGGTAATTCAAATTACCCAGTAGGTAATTCAAACTACTTAGTAGGTAATTCAAATTACCCAGTAGGTAATTCAAACTACCCAGTAGGTAATTCAAACACCCCAATAGGTAATTCAAATTACCCAGTAGGTAATTCAAATTACCCAGTAGGTAATTCAAACTACTTAGTAGGTAATTCAAACTACCCAGTAGGTAATTCAAACTACCCAGTAGGTAATTCAAACACCCCAATAGGTAATTCAAATTACCCAGTAGGTAATTCAAACTACTTAGTAGGTAATTCAAACTACCCAGTAGGTAATTCAAACTACCCAGTAGGTAATTCAAACACCCCAATAGGTAATTCAAATTACCCAGTAGGTAATTCAAACTACCCAGTAGGTAATTCAAATTACCCAGTAGGTAATTCAAACTACTTAGTAGGTAATTCAAATTACCCAGTAGGTAATTCAAACTACCCAGTAGGTAATTCAAACACCCCAATAGGTAATTCAAATTACCCAGTAGGTAATTCAAACTACTTAGTAGGTAATTCAAACTACCCAGTAGGTAATTCAAACTCTCTAGTAGGTAATTCAAACTCCCCAGTAGGTAATTCAAACTACCCGGTTGGTAATTACAACTACCCAGTTGGTCATTCAAACTCTCTAGTAGGTAATTCAAACGCCCCAATAGGTAATTCAAACGCCCCAATAGGTAATTCAAACTACCCGGTTGGTAATTCAAACTACCCAGTAGGTAATTCAAACTACCCGGTTGGTAATTCAAACTTTATATATGTGTGTATGAATGTGTGTATGCAATGTATATATGCATGCATGTTGATACTTATCCCTGTATATACGCTCACATACTTGTGTGAATTAATGTCTAATTGTAATTTGGAATACAATACAAGTCGGGCAGGTGAGCAGTCACCTCGGAAATAAATTAAAACTGACAGATTGAGGTCAATATACAAAGACTAACTAAAAACAAAGCCCCAGGAAAAATTCTTCTTCGTAATCCTTTATAACAGCCATAAATCAAACATACTTACACACACTCAGTCAGCTTAAAATAGATATTCACTTGTTGAATGGTGGTGCTAGGTATTCTTCAGTGGGGGTTTGTTACTTTAGTTTTTTGGAGGTGCTGTTCTAGAACATTCAGAAATTCAAAGAATTTTAAACTTTAACTCTTTATAATATTCCTTTAGCTTTATATATATATATATATATATATATATATATATATATATATATATATATATTTTAACTGTGTTCACCCCAAACAAGACAAGTTGCCACTGTAGATGTAAGGGGCTACTGAGAATAAGAGTAAAAGTTTAGGGGATCATCATAAATTGGGAGCTGTGCAGTCAGATGTTTGTTCACATTAGTTTTAAATGTCTGCATGTCGGTACAGTCGGGGAAACAGAGAGCAGGGAGGGAGTTCCAAAAGCCGGCAGCTTGAGGAAAGAAGCTATTGGAGTAGAAGGCTCTCCACCATCTGGGGACCTCCACAGTGAATGGATGGGATTTAGCTGTTAGTCGAGTGTATTTACGTCGATGGTGGGACCTAGAGCAGCAAGTTCATCAGAGCACATTCCATTTAAGTACTTGTAAAACGAACTTAAAGATGCAACATTGCGGCAATGGGACAGGGGCTGGAGCTTGGTGGCTAGTAAGGGACCTATCAGATTAGACACTCTTTTTTAGACCCTGTCTAAGAGGGAGAGACAAGTGGATGGTGCACCAGCCCAAATATTATAATAATATGTCATGCATGGGCGGATGGTGGCTTTGTAGAAATATAGGATACTGTCAGGTGTGAGAAGTTTTCTAACACGGTAGAAGGAGCTCGCCTTCTTTGCAGCAGCCGTGGCAATATTTTCTATGTATTTATTCCAATTCATGTTTCCTGTGAAGGTTAGGCCACAGAGTTTGAACGTTGGACTTTCGGTGGTTGAAGAGGTTTGTTGTAGTTGTTGAAGTAAAGAACTTGTGTATACCGACAGTGTTTGCACTAATATTCATATAAAATCATGGAATTAGGTCAGTCATTTAATTTTTCATATATAAATTATTATTTTTATGTCGGATGACCTAAAGGAAAAAAAATTTTATTTAGAGTCGAGGATTTCTGTTTTCATTTATTTTAGACGGCGGGGATTGTCTGACTTGCTATTTGTTTTCTAATGTAAGTCTTTCAGATACTTTTTTTAAAATTTCAATAGAATAATTAGTTATTGAACTATTGCAAGTTGAAAAAAAAACATTCTGACGACATTAAAAAAACATACCATACAGGGAATAAGGACCCCGGAAATTGAAAAGATGAAAAGAGACGGAATTCGGTCTATACCAGTTGACCTTACTAGTTTTTGTAAAGAAACGAATAATAACGCTGTGTTTTTGGGGTTTTCGTCAACAGCTTGCTTTTTAATGCAGGGAAAGATTTATTCTAAGAAATATTTATTAAATAGAGAAAGATTTATTTTAAGAAATATTTATTAAATAGGGAAAGATTTATTTTAAGAAATATTTATTAAATAGGGAAAGACTTATTTTAAGAAATATTTATTAAATAGGGAAAGATTTATTTTAAGAAATATTTATAAAATAGGGAAAGACTTATTTTAAGAAACATTTATTAAATAGGGAAAGATTTATTTTAAGAAATATTTATTAAATAGGGAAAGACTTATTTTAAGAAATATTTATTAAATAGGGAAAGATTTATTTTAAGAAATATTTATTAAATAGGGAAAGATTTATTTAAAGAAATATTTATTAAATAGGGAAAGATTTATTTTAAGAAATATTTATTAAATAGGGAAAGATTTATTTTAAGAAATATTTATTAAATAGGGAAAGATTTATTTTAAGAAATATTTATTTAATAGGGAAAGATTTATTTTAAGAAATATTTATTGAATAGGGAAAGATTGATTTTAAGAAATATTTATAAAATAGGGAAAGATTTATTTTTAAGAAATATTTATTAAATAAGGAACGATTTATTTTAAGAAATATTTATTAAATAAGGAAAGATTTATTTTAAGAAATATTTATTAAATAGGGAAAGATTTATTTTAAGAAATATTTATTAAATAGGGAAAGACTTATTTTAAGAAATATTTATTAAATAGGGAAAGATTTATTTTAAGAAATATTTATTAAATAGGGAAAGATTTATTTAAAGAAATATTTATTAAATAGGGAAAGATTTATTTTAAGAAATATTTATTTAATAGGGAAAGATTTATTTTAAGAAATATTTATTAAATAGGGAAAGATTTATTTTAAGAAATATTTATTTAATAGGGAAAGATTTATTTTAAGAAATATTTATTGAATAGGGAAAGATTGATTTTAAGAAATATTTATAAAATAGGGAAAGATTTATTTTTAAGAAATATTTATTAAATAAGGAACGATTTATTTTAAGAAATATTTATTAAATAAGGAAAGATTTATTTTAAGAAATATTTATTAAATAGAGAAAGATTTATTTTAAGAAATATTTATTAAATAGGGAAAGATTTATTTTAAGAAATATTTATTAAATAGGGAAAGACTTATTTTAAGAAATATTTATTAAATAGGAAAGATTTATTTTAAGAAATATTTATAAAATAGGGAAAGACTTATTTTAAGAAACATTTATTAAATAGGGAAAGATTTATTTTAAGAAATATTTATTAAATAGGGAAAGACTTATTTTAAGAAATATTTATTAAATAGGGAAAGATTTATTTTAAGAAATATTTATTAAATAGGGAAAGATTTATTTAAAGAAATATTTATTAAATAGGGAAAGATTTATTTTAAGAAATATTTATTAAATAGGGAAAGATTTATTTTAAGAAATATTTATTAAATAGGGAAAGATTTATTTTAAGAAATATTTATTTAATAGGGAAAGACTTATTTTAAGAAATATTTATTAAATAAGGAAAGATTTATTTTAAGAAATATTTATTAAATAGGGAAAGATTTATTTTAAGAAATATTTATTAAATAGGGAAAGATTCATTTTAAGAAATATTTATTAAATAGGGAAAGATTTATTTTAAGAAATATTTATTAAATAGGAAAAGATTCATTTTAAGAAATATTTATTAAATAGGGAAAGACTTATTTTAAGAAATATTTATTAAATAGGGAAAGATTTATTTTAAGAAATATTTATTAAATAGTGAAAGATTTTTTTAAAGAAATATTTATTAAATAGGGAAAGACTTATTTTAAGAAATATTTATTATATAGAGAAAGATTTATTTTAAGAAATATTTATTAAATAAGGAAAGCTTTATTTTAAGAAATATTTATTAAATAGGGAAATATTTATTTTAAGAAATATTTATTAAATAGGGAAAGATTTATTTTAAGAAATATTTATTAAATAGGGATAGACTTATTTTAAGAAATAATTATTAAATAAGGAAAGCTTTATTTTAAGAAATATTTATTAAATAGGGAAAGATTTATTTTAAGAAATATTTATTAAATAAGGAAAGACTTATTTTAAGAAATATTTATTAAATAGGGAAAGATTTATTTTAAGAAATATTTATTAAATAGTGAAAGATTTTTTTAAAGAAATATTTATTAAATAGGAAAGACTTATTTTAAGAAATATTTATTAAATAAGGAAAGCTTTATTTTAAGAATAATTTATTAAATATTAATGTAGGATGCGTTTTTATTCACAAAACTTTTTTGATAAGCAAGCGAAACATTGCAGAATTCTCGTTCTAAAATGTTTTCGTCCCAAAAAAAAAACACTAACCGTTGAATTTGTTTTTTAAAATTTTCTCTCTTTAATTTTTCTCCTTCGATTGTTTGTGTGGTAGGGGGAAGCGGTTAGACTTATGTCAAACCGCTCCCCCCTACCACACAACAAAATGACGCCGAACTTTTAACATCAAAGACGTCAGCGGAAGTGAATAAGAAAGAAACAAAGTCTTTAAATCGATATAGAAAGCAGAAAGAAAAAAAAAGAAAGAAAACGTCTCATTATGGAAATAGATTTACATTCTCCCTTCCAGATTACATATCTACAAAAAAAATACACATTACTCTTTATTATGGAGTGGAGGATTTTTCAAAGCTTTCGTTAACCGAAACATTGTTTGTTTTTATCTTTTATTAATTTAAAAAATTTAAAAATTTAATTTTTTAACATTTAACTTTCTAAAATATATTTTTCATGTTTTCTAAATAACATTTTTTAAATAGGTTGAAGAAAAATATTCATTTGAAAGCGAAAATTATTTTTTTTCAAATAAAGAATTTTAAAAACTTCCTCTTTCACTTTACTTTAATATTTGAATGTTTTATAAAAATATTTTTGTTAATAAAAGCAGAAAATGGACTCGTAGTGCAACGCATAACGGCATTGCATAACAATCAGTTCTAAGACACAGTCTTCTAGAGATGAAAGGTTCAATCCTCACTAAAGGCGATAATAACTAAGAATCAAATTAAAATTGCATAACGCTTCTACCTGGTCATGGCTGACGGAACGAGAACAATCTATCCCAATGGATTAAGTAAAGGGTTCAGTTCGAAATTCTGTATAGATTCCCGAGTCTGAACCATTTAGGGTTCAGTTCGAAATTCTGTATAGATTCCCGAGTCTGAACCATTTAGGGTTCAGTTCGAAATTCTGTATAGATTCCCGAGTGCGACATAAAGATTCCCGTGTTTGATTTCAACACTTGAAGAAGGTCGAAGGTTACATCGACTGAAATGTGAAAAGAACAACTAAGATGAAAATAATAGCCCGAATAATACAAATGATATAAATTAAATATTAACTCTATTTATCTTCCTCCCACAAGGTAAGATGTGACACAAGGTCGGGTAAGTGGGATTTGAAAAGCCAGCGCCCGAGAAGGTGAGCACTCTGGCCTACAAAAAAATGTCTTGGCAGCCCCGTCGGCATTCCCTGATAGTGACGCCTCAGGCAGTAAGCAATAAACTTACTCCTCCCCAAAGAGGGGAGGCGAAGCCTGGGAGGGTGGACCTCCTAGAACTGCACAGGACAAACCCATAGACCGGCGTAAATCAAGCCCCGAAGGCCAAGACGATACCTGTCTATGAGGTGCAGTATCCATCGGAACAGATACTACACTTTGATCTTGACCAAAAGGCCAAGATTAGAAAAATAAAAATAAAAAGCTAAAAGCAAACAAACTTAGTTAAATTGGATGGAATGGGGTCATAAATGGGTCATAAATGGATGGTAACATTTAACGCTATTAAAACAAAGCTCATTTCCTTTAACAATTGTAAGAACCCTTTTTCAACCACCGATTGTCATGGCCGATAGCACCCTACCTGAGAGTCCACTGTTCAAACTCCTCAGCATAACATTCACAGGTAACATGAATTAGAACAAATATATAGAAGACATTGCCAAGGCTGCTGCAAAGAAGATGGACTCCCTCTACCATGCTAGAAAACTTCTCACACCTGCCAGTATCCTATATCTCTCCAAATCGACCATTCACGGAGTATTGTTATCACATCTCGGCTGGTGCACCAACCACTAGTCTCTCTCTCTCTAAGGCAGGATTAAAAAAAAAGCCTCTAATCTAATAAGTTCCACACTATCTATCAAGCTCCAGCCCCTGTCCCATCGTCGCAATGTTGCATCCCTGCGCTTGTTTCACAAGTACTTTAATGGAATGTACTCTGACAATCTTGCTGCACTGGTGCTCCCTCGATGTAAATAACCTCGACTGACCCAGCAATAAGCAAAATCCCACCCCTTCACTGTGGAGGTCCCCATATGCCGGAAAGCTTTCTACTCGAATAGCTTCTTTCCTCAAACTGCTAGTCTTTGAAATTCCATCCCTGCTCCGTGTTTCCCTGACTCTACCAACATTCAGAAATTTAAATGTTGTGTGAAAAATATCTCACTGCACAACTCCCCACTTGTTTGGGGTGAATGAAAGAAAAAAAGAAAAAATAAACAGGAGACTTGCATACATCTAAACAAAAGAGTTTTCAGATTATATTAATCCTGAGCAACCTCGGGACTATCTACTAGTATATATATATATATATATATATATATATATATATATATTGTTTCATTTTACTTCAGTCTAAGTTCTCAAAAATCAAGGGGCCCCTTCCTGATCTCTATATAAGATACATAGATATTCGAATATTCTATTAATGTTCTCCTTTACCCGTCAAACCTTGAGTTAGTAAAGAAGTTAAGAATATTAATTTTCCTCTCCAATTGACCCGTGAACTATGTTATAGTAGTCTTTTTTGTTGTCTCTTGGTCTTACCGGATTCCAGGACAAGAATTCATCTTGTCTGGTGGAGTATCCAGCTTAGTGCTTTTATTTGAGGTAACATTATTAGGAGAAGATGAACCATTTCTCGTATAAGCCAGTGTATAGCCGTGTCGAGGGGATCTTATTTGGGCTATGAATACTATGTTATTTTGAATATTTGATTAGGGTTTACTTGTAGGGTGAAGTATCTGCATGTCAGTTTGTCCTGACAGAGAGACCGAAGACACTTGAGGATGGTGTCTAGTAGGTAATTCAAACTCCCCTAATATATTTCTCTCTTTTGTTTCATTTTACTTCAGTCGAAGTTCTCAGAAATCAAGGTGTCCTTTTCCTGGGGCTAGCACTTGATATCTATATGAAATACATAGATATTCTATTAAAGTTCTCCTTTACCTGTCAAACGTTGAGTGAATAAAGAAGTTAAGAACATTAATTTTCCTCTCCCAAATTGACCAGTTAATTATGTTATAGTATATCTTTCTTGTGGTCTATTGGTGTTACCGGATTCCAGAACAAGAATTTATCTAGTCTGGTGGAGTATCCAGCTAAGTGCTGTTACTTGCGGTAACATTACGTGGATAAGGTGCACCATTCCTCATATGAGCCTGTGTATAGCTGTGTCGAGGATATCTTATTTGGGCTTTGAATACATGGTATTTTTTAATATTTGGTCAGGGTTTACTTCTAGGGAGAAGTATCTTCATGTCAGGTTATACTGACAAACTTTTGTACAGAGAGCCCGAAGACACTCGAAGATTGTGTTTAGTAGATAATTCAAACTCCCCTAATATATGTGTGTGTGTGTCATATAAAATTAAAAGAAAAACTATACCTTCTTTAACCATAGCTTGTCCATGTTCTCATTTGAATTCTCTTTTAAATCCGTTGTCAAAACATAAATAAAACTTAACAATTCTTCCTTTCCGATTTCTCTTGGATCCAATAATACTATTTTTTTGCTTAATGAAATTCCAAAGACTGCACCATTTTTATTTCTATCAAAGTTACTTAGAAATCCAAGGCGTTGTTCATTCTCCTGTGGTCATATCTGTTCTGTTAACTGCACCGACTAAGCGTCATTGGTGACATTTCAACTGAAAGTGTGAAAGTCACATTCTCGTGAATGTATTGCAAAGGAAAGCAATTGGACGGCAGACGATATTATTTACTCAAAGTCGGCATGACGTTCGACCGGGTTATGTGCTAAAGGTTAGGAGTGGATGGGTATCGAAACAAACAAAACGTATTATATTTCACGTGGGTAAATTGAAACTGACTCAAATAAGTATGAGATATAAATTAATGATTTGGTTAAAAAATAACTAATGCAGAGCAGGTGTTAATTTTACATGCACGCACGCACGCACTTATCATCTCATATATATATATATATATATATATATATATATATATATATATATATATATATATATAAAGTATAAAGGAATACTCAATAAAGATATACTCAATAAAGAATAAAAGGGAAATACCAGTAGAGTGCTCAATTAAATTAAATTAAGAGCGTAATATTTTTATTTTTAAATACAGATTTTAATCAGACATGGACCAGTGGTTTCTGACAAGAAACGGGTTGAATTCCCGATTCACGTCGTCTTCAGCATAGTCTGAAATAGTAAATGATGGAATTTCTTCAAAAAACATCCAACTGTTATGAAACGCTGTGTACACCGAATTTTGAAATGGAGAGCCGACGGAAACGCTTAGGACAGAAAAGCCGTTAAAAGATTCTATATTTAGAAGTAAAGCAAGAAAGAAAGAAAGAAAGGAGTGGAAAAGTAAAAAAATTAAATTTATAATAATAAAATATTACTTTTATATTTATATATATTATTTTCATATATATATATGTAGAAAAATAATTAATTAAGGTACGCAACTCTAATTAATTAAATAATCTAAAAAAAGGGGAGGTAACTATTTATCATTATATAAAATGTATATATATGTTTTTATGAATTACGATCATTTCAATTAATAATTCTCAATTTAAAGTAAAAACATAAATATAGATAAATATATGAATAAAAAATATAAATATAGATAAATATATAAATACATAAATAAAAAATCAATATATACATAAAAAATCAATCAATATATAATTAAAATATCAATATATAAATGAAAAATCAATATATAAATAAATCAATATATAGATAACAAATATAAATAAAAATTCTATATAAATAATAAAATATATATAATAATAAAATATATATAAATAAAAAATCAAAAATCAATATATAAATAAAAAATCTCTATATAGAAAAAATATAAAAAAATATAAAAAAATATAAAAAAAAATATAAAAAAATAAAAAAATCAATATATAAATGAAAAATTCAATATATAAATACAATCATAATATGTAAATAAAGAATCAAAAGTCAAAATGTAAATAAAAATATAAATAAAAATATAAATATATAAAAATATAAAGATATAAAAATATAAATAAAAAAAT
This sequence comes from Sepiola atlantica, assembly GCA_963556195.1. Lineage (NCBI taxonomy): Eukaryota > Metazoa > Mollusca > Cephalopoda > Sepiida > Sepiolidae > Sepiola > Sepiola atlantica. The sequence continues at coordinate 2,058,882 of OY744518.1, forward strand.
ATATAAATATAAATATATAATATATATAAAAATAATAAATAAATAAATAAAAATAAAAATAAATGTAAATATAAAAATCGAAATATAAATAAATCAATATATAAATAAATAAAAATCATATAAAAAAATCATATAAAAATTCAAAAATCAAAATATAAATAAAAAATCAATATATAAAAAAATCAATATATAAAAAAATTCATATGTAAATAAGAATTCAAAATTCATATATAGATAAAAAAATGTATATATATAGATAAAAAAATATATATATACATATACATAAATAAAAAATCAATATATAAATATATATAAAAAGTAAATATATAACCATAAATAATCAATCAATATATATATAAATAAATAAATATATAAATAAAAAATAAAAAATAAATGAATATACACATACACATGTACACTTACACACATGCATACGCACACACTCACATACTTATATGCATATGCATACATATACATATATATATATATATATATATACATATATATATATATATATATATATACATTATATACACACTCACACACACACAAACACATGCATGTGTAAATAAAAAATTATCAATATATAAATATAAATAAAAAATTAAAAGATCAATATATAAATAAAAATCAATATATAAAATTCATATATAAATAATAAATAAATAAATAAATAAATAAAGATTTGAGAAATAAAATTTAAAAATTAAAAATTAAAAATTAAAAAATATTAAAAAATATATAAAAATAATATATAAAAAAATATAATATATAAAAAATAATATATAAAAAAATAATATATAAAAAAATAATATAAAAAAAAATAATAATAAATAAAAATAATATATAAAAAAAAAAAAAAAAAAAAAAAAAAATATAAAAAATTAAAAATTTAAAAATTTAAATAAGAAAGAGGGAAAAAATGGAGAAAGGAAAAAGGGTTGTGATCAGGTTCGTAGAACGAGAAGTCTGCAGTGGAAGTGTGTAAGTGTCTGAAAAATGTATGTAGGGTTCTAAGAAGGCTTAAGTCACTCGATCCATCCAATAGATAAGGAGTGCTTGTTTACGATGTATACAGCCCTTAAAAACCTCATCGCGTACATTTAAACATCTGGTGTTTGGGTTCATGATGGCCTTAAAAATATGGAACTTCTCAGCATTACACAAATGGCAAACATTAGATATAGGTGAATAAATGGGTTTTCTCTCTATGATTTTCCAATTTATAGAAAAGGGAGTTCCTTCTTCTTTTAGTTCCCAAATTCGTTTAGCCAAAGATGTGTTTGCGCGATCTTTGTATCTAAAGGAATATAGGTGTGAATAATACCTTTGTTTAAAGGAACCTTGTGTCATGCCGTAGTATACATCTGTACTGTTATCAGTTTGACTCGTAACCGCAGCTTTGTATACAACTGAGTCAACTTTACAATTTCCCTCGAGGGGGCAAGAATTTTTATTTTGGCATGAGCATCCGGTGTCGACTGCCGTGCTTTGTTCTTTGGTGATGTAACTCCTTATAGGCCGCATGGTTGAGTAGCTGACCTTGATGGTGTTTTTATTGAAAAACTTATGTAAACTGTTTGTTGGAGGGAAATGTTTGTTTAATAATGAGAGAAAAATATGACCTACTCTTGATTTTGTTCTGCTGGAGAAGGGTGGCGAAAACCAGATAATCGATCTCCTCCTTTTGCGGTTGTTGTTCTGTGGAATATTCTGGTTTGGGATGCATGAAATTCTGTATTAATATGGTTTAGGAATATTAAAGATAAAAATTTATGTAAATTCACACAATTTGACATAGTAGACTATTACCCCTCAATTACAAAAGATATCCTCGATAAAGCTCTTAACTACGCACTAGATTACACAGATATATGTCAGTTAGAACGAGATACCATCCTAAATGCCAGACAAACCCTTCTTTTCTTCGAGGGAAGGGCCTGGGTAAAGAAATCAGATCCTGAGGACCCCTTTGACGTTGCAATGGGCGCCCACGATAGTACGGATATATGCGACCTGGTAGGACTTTATATCTTACACACACTCAAAATTAAGTTTCCCGACCACTTCATCGGATTATACCGAGATGACGGGGTCTGCCTTTCACACAATAAAAACGGACAAATACTAGATAAATTTAGGAAAGACCTCATTCAAACCTTCAAAAGTTTAGGCTTTAAAATCACTATCACTACTAATTTAAACCAAATAGATTTCCTCGATTCTACTCTTAACCTCGAAAATAACACTCACAAACCCTACCATAAACCGAATGAATCACTCCAATATATCCATAAAAGCTCATGCCATCCACCATCAATCCTCAAAAACCTTACTAAAAATATAAGCCTTAGAATTTCAAACCTCTCCTCCAATTATGAAGTTTTCACACAGGCCGCTCCATATTATAATAAAGCCCTCCGCGACAGCGGATTCCACGATGGAATCTCATACATCCCAAACCAGAATATTCCACAGAACAACAACCGCAAAAGGAGGAGATCGATTATCTGGTTTTCGCCACCCTTCTCCAGCAGAACAAAATCAAGAGTAGGTCATATTTTTCTCTCATTATTAAACAAACATTTCCCTCCAACAAACAGTTTACATAAGTTTTTCAATAAAAACACCATCAAGGTCAGCTACTCAACCATGCGGCCTATAAGGAGTTACATCACCAAAGAACAAAGCACGGCAGTCGACACCGGATGCTCATGCCAAAATAAAAATTCTTGCCCCCTCGAGGGAAATTGTAAAGTTGACTCAGTTGTATACAAAGCTGCGGTTACGAGTCAAACTGATAACAGTACAGATGTATACTACGGCATGACACAAGGTTCCTTTAAACAAAGGTATTATTCACACCTATATTCCTTTAGATACAAAGATCGCGCAAACACATCTTTGGCTAAACGAATTTGGGAACTAAAAGAAGAAGGAACTCCCTTTTCTATAAATTGGAAAATCATAGAGAGAAAACCCATTTATTCACCTATATCTAATGTTTGCCATTTGTGTAATGCTGAGAAGTTCCATATTTTTAAGGCCATCATGAACCCAAACACCAGATGTTTAAATGTACGCGATGAGGTTTTTAAGGGCTGTATACATCGTAAACAAGCACTCCTTATCTATTGGATGGATCGAGTGACTTAAGCCTTCTTAGAACCCTACATACATTTTTCAGACACTTACACACTTCCACTGCAGACTTCTCGTTCTACGAACCTGATCACAACCCTTTTTCCTTTCTCCATTTTTTCCCTCTTTCTTATTTAAATTTTTAAATTTTTAATTTTTTATATTTTTTTTTATTTTTTTATTTTTGTTTTTTTATATATTATTATTTTTTTATATATTATTTATTTTTTTATATATTATTTTTTTTATATATTTTTTTATATATTATTTTTATTTATTATTATTTTTTTTTATATTATTTTTTTATATATTATTTTTTTATATATTATTTTTTATATATTATATTTTTTTATATATTATTTTTATATATTTTTTAATATTTTTTAATTTTTAATTTTTAATTTTTAAATTTTATTTCTCAAATCTTTATTTATTTATTTATTTATTTATTATTTATATATGAATTTTATATATTGATTTTTATTTATATATTGATCTTTTAATTTTTTATTTATATTTATATATTGATAATTTTTTATTTACACATGCATGTGTTTGTGTGTGTGTGAGTGTGTATATAATGTATATATATATATATATATATATATATATATATATATATATATATATATGTATATGTATGCATATGCATATAAGTATGTGAGTGTGTGCGTATGCATGTGTGTAAGTGTACATGTGTATGTGTATATTCATTTATTTTTTATTTTTTATTTATATATTTATTTATTTATATATATATTGATTGATTATTTATGGTTATATATTTACTTTTTATATATATTTATATATTGATTTTTTATTTATGTATATGTATATATATATTTTTTATCTATATATATACATTTTTTTATCTATATATGAATTTTGAATTCTTATTTACATATGAATTTTTTTATATATTGATTTTTTTATATATTGATTTTTTATTTATATTTTGATTTTTGAATTTTTATATGATTTTTTTATATGATTTTTATTTATTTATATATTGATTTATTTATATTTCGATTTTTATATTTACATTTATTTTTATTTTTATTTATTTATTTATTTATTTATTATTTTTATATATATTATATATTTATATTTATATATTTTTTTATTTATATTTTTATATCTTTATATTTTTATATATTTATATTTTTATTTATATTTTTATTTACATTTTGACTTTTGATTCTTTATTTACATATTATGATTGTATTTATATATTGAATTTTTCATTTATATATTGATTTTTTTATTTTTTTATATTTTTTTTATATTTTTTTATATTTTTTTATATTTTTTCTATATAGAGATTTTTTATTTATATATTGATTTTTGATTTTTTATTTATATATATTTTATTATTATATATATTTTATTATTTATATAGAATTTTTATTTATATTTGTTATCTATATATTGATTTATTTATATATTGATTTTTCATTTATATATTGATATTTTAATTATATATTGATTGATTTTTTATGTATATATTGATTTTTTATTTATGTATTTATATATTTATCTATATTTATATTTTTTATTCATATATTTATCTATATTTATGTTTTTACTTTAAATTGAGAATTATTAATTGAAATGATCGTAATTCATAAAAACATATATATACATTTTATATAATGATAAATAGTTACCTCCCCTTTTTTTAGATTATTTAATTAATTAGAGTTGCGTACCTTAATTAATTATTTTTCTACATATATATATATGAAAATAATATATATAAATATAAAAGTAATATTTTATTATTATAAATTTAATTTTTTTACTTTTCCACTCCTTTCTTTCTTTCTTTCTTGCTTTACTTCTAAATATAGAATCTTTTAACGGCTTTCTGTCCTAAGCGTTTCCGTCGGCTCTCCATTTCAAAATTCGGTGTACACAGCGTTTCATAACAGTTGGATGTTTTTTGAAGAAATTCCATCATTTACTATTTCAGACTATGCTGAAGACGACGTGAATCGGGAATTCAACCCGTTTCTTGTCAGAAACCACTGGTCCATGTCTGATTAAAATCTGTATTTAAAAATAAAAATATATATATATATATATATATTTATTTATTTTGGTACAGAAAAATTAGTACAACATTCGTACCGTCGGTTTCAAGCACGGAAGGACTTAGCCATCCGGCTCTCTTCAGCTTCTGTTGTCAGAGATGACAACAGAAGCTGAAGAGAGCCGGATGGCTAAGTGATTCCGTGCTTGAAACCGACGGTACGAATGTTGTACTAATTTTTCTGTACCAAAATAAATAAATATTATGCTCTTAATTTTTAATTTTTAACTTTAATTCTTAATTAATCGAGCACTCTGCTGGGATTTTTCCTGCTATTTTACAAAAAAGTTATATATATATATATATTATTAATACCTACAGGCATTTCAAGCTTATTGCTCTCATCAGTGCAGGAAAGTAACAATTTCAGACGGTCGGGAGGCACGAACCAGGTTAACAGAGTCAGCCTAGAATCTGCAAGCAGTCGCTACATCCACTCGGCCAACGGAAACTGTCATGTAATTAAAGAAAATTAAGATCTATATGTACCCAAAAGCGGACACAGATAGAAGACTAGCTGAGAGTGTTCGACGAACGTATTCGGAACTTTGCATTAGAGCTGTTTTACAGTCTATTTTTAACATCCCCGGGAGTGCTCAACTTTAACTTCTTAAAGGGGCTTAGTATAATATTTATAAATAAATATTGAATTATTAATACCTACAGTTTCAAGCATATATATAAATATATATATATCTCTCTCTCTCTCTGTCTCTGTCTCTCTCTCTCTCTCTCTCTCTCTATATATATATATATATATATATATATATATATATATATATATATATATATATATATTACCGAAAGTACTCAAGTTCCAAAAAAAAAAAATGATTTTAAGGTAAATAAATAATTCATTTTAAAAACAAATAATTTGCGTTGTGAAGGTTTTCTAAATATTTTATAAAAAAAAATATTCTCTTTATTATTGCCATTCCGCCAACGTGTCCAATGTGTGACTTTTCAAAATATATATATATATATATATATATATATATATATATATATATATATATATATATATATATCAGGCAGATTTTGTTGAACAACAGAATTTTCGCGTTTGTATAACCTTCTTTAAGGTTCTGAAATCGTCGAGCAATCTTTCGGGTTTCAGGTGGCAGTCCATGTAGTATTTCACGGACCAGCAAGCCTTACTTCTCGACCTGTTCTTGACCTCACTACCCGAGGCTTGTGTGGCGAATGCCTATAGCCTTCTCGGAAACTCTGATCACGTTGTGCTAATGATACTTATCACCTTAAAACTCTTCCAAAAGTTGAAGAGCCGTTGCTCAAAACTACAAAAATCTATGAGCAGGCTGATTTTGAATCCCTCAGGGATCACATCAGCGACACTCTATGGGGTGAAACCTTCTCACTCCCTGCTGGTCAGTGCGCAAATGAGCTAACCGAATGGGTCAAAGCAGGCATTGATGCTTATGTCCTCATGCGAAAATTCTTCAGCAAACCCCACTCTCCTCAATGGTTCACCTTAGAATGTGCAGTTGCTATTGCTGAGAGACAGAAGGCATTCCGAAAATTCCGCTGCCATAAGTCAACTGCGAACAGACAGAAATTTATAAAAGCAAGAAATGATTGCAAAGTAGTGATAGATGAAGCAATACAGAGATAACCAAAAAATGCATTCAGTCACAGAAACTAGGTACTCGTGATTTCTGGAAAATCTACAATAGTGTGATGAACAATCAACAATTCCTCTGCTATCAAATCACAACGATGTTGTTTGAACGACAACTGATAAGGCTGAACTATTTGCCCAGCGTTTCGCCTTAAACTCCACTTTGGACTCAGCAAACTACCCTCTCCCTAAATTCCCATTGCGGATTGAAGCCACACTTGAGAACCTGGTCATCATAAAAAACCTTGACACCTCCAAAGCCTGTGGGCCTAATCTTATACCAGTAATAGTAATAAAGAAATGCTCTGCTGAGCTGGCCCCTGTCCTCTCCAAACTATACAACAAATGCCTTGCTGAATCTTGCTTCCCCGATAGCTGGAAAATTTCCTCTGTGGTACCAGTCTTCAAGAATTCTAGAGATAAAACTGATCCTCTAAACTACTGCCCAATCAGTCTACTCCTAATCTTTGCTAAAATCTTTGAATCATTAATCAATCTAGCGATAATCCGGCACATAGTGAATGCTAAACTTCTTTCTGATCATCAATACGGATTTAGACAAACACAATCTACTGCAGATATCCTAACAGTCATCTCTGAACGCATATACCATACACTGGACAAGGCAGGTGAATCTAGGGCAGTAGCGCTCGATATATCCAAGGCCTTTGACAAGGTCTGGACTGAAGGACTTCTCCTAAAACTGTAGTCATATGGTATTACTGGACAAATATTTAATATAATTAAATCCTTCCTAACCAAAAGAAAGGTACAGGTTGTCCTCGATGGTCGTTCATCTAAGCAACATGACGTAAATGCTGGTGTACCCCAGGGATCTATTCTTGGACCTCTACTGCTCCTGATTTTCATAAATGACCTCCCTGATGTCATTGAGACTGAGATAGGAATATTTGCTGACGACACCACACTTTACTCTCGTCATGTGGGCAAAACCGATGTGCACATATCTGAGGCAATGACTGAATCCTTAAAAAATGATCTCTAGTCTGTAGTAAAAAATGGATGGTAACTTTTAATACCGCAAAAACAAAGCTACTTTCTTTCAATAACTACAAGAAACCTCTTCAACCACCGATTGTCATGACAAATAACACCCTACCTGAGAGTTCATCATTCAAACTCCTCAGCCTAACTTTCACAGGTAACAGGAATTGGAATAAATACATTGAAGACATTGCCAAGGCTGCCACAAAGAAGGTTGGCTCCCTCTAATGTGTTAGTAAACTTCTCACACCTGACATTATCCTATATCTCTACAAAGCCACCATCCGCCCATGCATGGAATATTGTTGCCACATCTGGGCTGGTGCATCATCCACTAGTCCAAAAAAGAGTCCCCAACCTAATAGGCCCCTCACTATCTACCAAGCTCCATTCCCTATCTCACCGCGCAATGTTGCATTCTCGTGCCTGTTTTACAAGTACTTCAATGGATTGGTCTCTGATGAGCTTGCTGTTCTGGTACGCCCACGGCGTAAATTCACTAGACCAACCTGACAATCTGCTAAATCCCATCCATTCACTGTGGAGGTCCCAAGATGCTGATAAGCTTTCTACTCCAAAAGCTTCTTACCTCTTACTGCTGGACTTTGGAACTCTCTCCCTGCTCCCTGTTTTCCTGACGGTACTGACATGCAGAAATTTAAAACTAATGTAAATGCGTAGCTCCCAATTTAGGTTACCCCCCCCCCCTAAAAAAAACCACCAAAAACTTTCACCCTTTTTCTCAGTAGCCCCTTACGTCTACAGTGGCGGCCTGCCTTGTTTGGGGTGAACTATGTTAAAAAAGGTCAATTTTTAATGTAGAGAAATCTTGCTCCTCAACCCCATTTTTTTGTTTTCTTCTAATAATATACTTTTTGTTTTCTTTCTGCCAAGCTTTTCAGGGTGTTCACATGTAATCGCCTAAAAAATAGAATCTCGTTTGGAGGTGAAGGGAGTTATTTAGCGGAGGGTGTCAATTTGCAATAATTCCAGAAGTTCCTTTCACTAACAGAGGACAGAAGATATGTTACACTTGGATCTTAGCCTGAAAGTCGGAAGTATATTGTCAGTATTAACTGACAATATACTCTTGACTTTCAGTCAGTAAAATTAATTTTTCTAAGGGAAATTACTCTGTACATTATTTTTGGAGTTAACTCCCCTTACTCTTTTTGTTTGTTCAGTAATTTATTTGTACGTGTTCCTATTTACTTGCCACCCACGAGGACAGAATTAGACACAAGGTTTTTAATGTGGGGAAAATCCAGCCCCCTATCCCCCAGAACGTGGAACTCTGGATTAGAACAAAAAATATTTGTACGCTAGGGACCTCCAAAGCGCACCATAGAATTTACCCGTTCCCTATATGGAACATTAGGGACCTCCCATTGGTTGTGAACTATTTATACCTCCCCCCCTATATGTAACACGATGTAACTTTAATTTAGATTAAGATTATCAACAAAACTTTTTTACCATTCAAAAGAGGATACATAAAATAAACTGCTGATGATTTTTTAGAATTTTTTCCAGCATACGAAACTCATGAAAATGTGAAGTTAAAATGTTGTTTACTTTTTTTACGTGATAAAATAACGTTCTTATGTATAAGCATTTCTGCGCGCTCTGATAGGCATATTTTTAATAAATCTCGCATAAATCAAGTTATGGCCAGATCTTTACGAAATTTTCAATACTTATTCACTATAGGACTAATTTATCTTTAAAATGCTGTTTTCCTAAAATATATTAGGGAAAATATTTTTTCTACGTGACCCCCCCCCCCCCCCCCCCCCATTTCATTTTATGGAATATTGAACGAAATATATTCAGATCCGGCGGGTTTTTTTTCTTATATAAAACTAAAGTGTTTTAAAAAACACATTGGATTAATTTTATTAAATTTTACGTCCACATATTTTAGTAAACTGGTCCGTGAATGCACAAATAAAAAGTGGAAATAAAAACAATATTATTATGTTTTGAATTTTTTTTTACCTTTTCTCAATAAAATATACTGTGATTTATTGAAATGCCAAAAAAAAAGAAAGTTTTACGAAATAATTTTTATTTTCAAAGACATTTATTCATTTGATCGAGTTTATCGGTTAGTGAAAATATGTGTTCTAAATTTTTCAAAATATTTTGATATAATATAGCCAGTTTCGTATTAGGAATCGTAAAAGACCAAAGTTGTATACGACCTCAGGTCGTATACAACTTTGTATACGTCGACCACATATGTACTTGGAAAAAAGTCCTTCATTTGCTAGAAGTAAGAAAGCCTTTTTCGCCATAGCTAGTTTTGCCCCAACTATGGAACGCAATACTAGCCGTAATTAACGCGGTTCATTTTTAGAGTGAAATTGACGCACGCTAATTAATTTGTAGAGCTAAGCTCATTCTAAAAAAAAAAAAAACGTTGACAAAAGTAAGTGTAAGTATTATTATTATTATTATTATTATTATTATTATTATTATTATTATTATTATTATTATTATTATTATTATTAATATTATTATATATTTATAATACTTTTTATCATTTTTCTTTTTTCAAATTAAAATGTTTATCCATTCAGAATTTTCTTTCGAAATTTCGAAATAAAAACTTATTTTTACTTTGAATTTTTATTATTCAATGGACGAATATTTTTAATCATTAACAAACCACAATACTTTCTCCATTTTCATTTTCAGTTTAATTTTTATTATATAAAATTTAATCCAAATTTAAGTTGTTTTTTGTTTCCAAAGATGCCGTATCCACTCTTCCGTTTCGGCGAGAAAAAGAAAGATGGCTGACATTTATATTTATGTATCAAAATTGTCGTCCGGTACCATTCGGCTCGTCAACACTCGGGCGTTTGCGTAGGACAGCCGAACACTTCCGAGTCGAACCTCACGAAAACTGGTTCAGGATCGATATCAGTACCTTAATAAATATAGTATTTGTAAAAATAAAATCCTAAAATTATCCATTTTAATATTCTTTCCTTAAACAAAAGTAAATACTAGTTTAAGCAGGTAAGTTATTTACGCAATTGCAATAAAAAAAGTAATAAATCTGTCTAAAAAATGTGCAACTCAAGGAAAATGTAAAAAAAACCCGTTAATTTTGTCTACAACATAATGAAAGTAATTAATTCTATCACTTTTGGACATCCATAGGTACATAACATCTCGCAATGTCGCACATGATAATGTTAATTTTTTTGTGTAAACAAGACATCCAGCCGTAGAAAAAGAAAATTTCGTACTTGTATCGAAAGATAAAGAAGGGTTTCTTTCCCAAATAGATAATTTAATCTTTAAATAAACTATTTTACTTAAAAACAACTTCCTATAAGTATAACTTTATTTTAGGGAGATTTTTAAAAACACTACATGGAACGCGAATGTATGAATTTCTTAAAGAAAGCAGAAACCGGTGACGTCAGCGATTCTGTGGCTGCGATTGGAGGTCCCTATGGAACATGATGTAATTTTAACTTTTGCACTATTCAAAAGAAGAAACCTAAAATAAACTGCTAATGATAAAAAAAAAAATTTCCAGCGTACGAAAATAATGAAAATGAGAAACTAAAATCGTGTTTATGTTATCGACACCTTAAAACAACGTTCCTATGCAGTAGCCATTTTTAACGCGCAGACATATTTGTGTTGAATAAATCTAGCAAAAATCAATTAATGGTCAAATTTTCACGAAATTTTCAATACTTATTCACTTTTGGATTGATTTATATCTCAAATGCAGTTTTCGTAAAATATATGAGGGGATATATTGTTTTGTACGTGATCACCCCTACCCAATATTTCATTTTATGAAATCTGAACAAAATATATTATAATCGATCGAAATTTGAATATTGTATAAAACGGAAGAGTCTAAATAAAGATATCATATTCATTTATTCATGTTTTCTCAAAAAATAATTTTGTAAACTAGCTGTGAATTCGTAAATGGAAAATGTTTATTCAACACCTACCCACAATAAGAGTGTGTGACACAAGGTCGGAAAGTGGGATTTGAAAAGCCAGCGCCCGAGAAGGTGAGCGCTCTGGCCATTAAAATTTGCCTGGGCAGCCCCGTCGGCATTCCCCGGTAGGGGCGCCTCAGGCAGTAAGCTATAAACTTACTCCTCCCCAAAGAGAGGAGGCAAAGCCTGGGAGAGTGGATCTCCTAGAACTGCACAGGACAAACCCATAGACCGGCGGAATCATGCCCGAAGACCATGACAATACCAGTCTATAGGGTGTAGTATCCATCGGAACAGATACTACACTTTGATCTCGGCCAAAAGGCCGTTATTTAACACTTACCCACAATAGGAGTATGTGACACAAGGTCGGAAAGTGGGATTTGAAAAGCCAGCGCCCGAGAAGGTGAGCGCTCTGGCCATCAAAAATTGCCTGAGCAGCCCCGTCGGCATTCCCCGGTAGGGGCGTCTCAGGCAGTAAGCAATAAACTTACTTCTAGCCAAAGAGGGGAGACAAAGCCTGGGAGGGTGAATCTCCTAGAACTGCACAGGACAGACCCATAGACCGGCGGAATCATGCCCCAAAGGCCAAGACAACACAGGTATATAGGGTGTAGTATCCATCGGAACAGATATTACACTTTCTTCTTGGCCAAAAGGCCAAGAAAAATGGCCTATTTATCTACGTCACACAGTAGAATGTGACACAAGGTCGGAAAGTGGGAATGCACTCCAGAGGAGGAGTGCTAGGGGCTTTTAAAAAAAAATTGCCTGGGCAGAGTGCCTCAGACATTAAGCATTAAACTTAATCCTCCCCAAAGAGGGGAGGCAAAGCCTGGGAGCGTTACTTCCCAGAACTGCACAGGACAGACCCATTGACCGGCGTAAATCCAGGCCCGAAGGCCCAGACAATACCAGTATGGGGTGCAGTATCCATCGGAACAGATACTACACTTTGATCTTGGCCAAAAGGTAAAAAATTCAATATTATCATGCTATATATACTTTTGTTACTTCAACATTTATGACGTCATAAAAGATCTATTTCTGATGTCTTCCACCGGTAAATCATCTTTTGTGACGTTATTAAGGACTTGCCATGTGTATTCCAAGTCTGTTTAAATGGATGACGTCTTCACTGTGTGACGTCCTCACTTTGTGATGCCATCCACTGGACAGGGAAACAACGAAGGATACAAGATTACGCCCACAGAATTTTAGTAGATAGATGAATTAGATAGATGTTAGTTCGCGTCAAAAATATGAATTATTTTATCTAAGGGAAGGCACTCTGTAAATGGAAATAGAGTTGTCTCCCTTAAACAGTAAACTACTTACTCAATACGTTTTCTATTTGATTTCTTTCCTAAAATATAAATTTATGTTTTTAATATCTTATTTGTAAGAATTGATCGGGTGCAACTTCAGAAAAGCCTCAATACGGAACACCGATAATATATAAGACTGTAGGGAAACGCGGGACTTACCTAACTAGCATGTGTGCATAGTTCAATGGGTCGGTCGTGGAAGTAAATGAATGAAGAAGAAAGAAAACACAAATAGCTGCCTTGTCTCTTTATATGCCTGCAATGTGACCACCTGATATGTAAATGAGATGCTCCTGGTTGGAGATAAAAGAGGGTTGATTTGTTGTTTTGGCGCGTCGTTCACTTTGAAGTTGGATTTCAAAGAGATAAGTGAGATATACAGAGGTTGGAAGTTATAAAGACATACTGATATCGTATATAAAAATTTACGTAAATTGATCAAGTAGTTTTTTGTTTATCACAGATAATCAAATTTTGCTTCGGAATTTTTTAGATAATGGTTCGACAGAAAGATTCCCGAGTTCAACAAAGTACACCTGAAGAAGATTGGAGGTTACATCGGCCGAAACGTTGTGATAAAACACCCAAGATGAGAACATACCAAATTCTACGAATAATCAAATTTTGTCATTTTTTCCATAGTTAGCCATCTTGAAAAACAAGGGACGTTATTGATAAAATGAGCCAAATTTTGTGGATTTGGCCTGTTTTAAGCAGTTTAGCCTTACTGACAACGATATAAGCAAAAGAATAAAATATTTTATTAAAATAACGCGAAACTTTCAAATGAACACTGTAATAAAACAATTTAATTTATGCCTGGAAGATTGTAATTTACTTTCAAAGAAAAAAGTTGAAAAAGTTGAGAAATAAAAAGCCATGCCTTGAAGATTGTGATTTAAGTAATTTAAATATTAACCGGATAAATGCTGCTAAACTAAACTACTTAAAAAAGGCCAAACCCACAAAATTTGGCCCTTTTTGTAGCTACCGTTTGCAAAGATGGCGTCTTGAAAAACGAGGGTGGAAAAAAAATAACAAAATTTGATTTTCTGTGATAAAAAAAAACAAACAAAACTACTTGATCAATTTACGTAATTTTTTGTGTACGATTTCTTTTTTCCGTCCCGGTCACATGCATAATACAAATATGTATTTATTATCGGTTTTTCGTATTGAGGTTTTTTCGAAGTTGCACCATTGATCGTTTATCTCTTATTATTTTCGAACTACGTGTCTATGTAATATTCATAAATGAATACATGGAATTAAGAAAATATACACGAATAAAATCCGGCAGAGAAGAAAAAGCAATGTCGGTAAATAATTTAAGTTTTTAAATTAGTGAGATTTTCCACTCGTCATACACTAGTTTAAAGCACAACACTTCCCTTTCTATTAGATTTAATTTAAATGTTAGTTTGTTGTAAACTCAGGACATTAAAATATTATGGACAGGAATCAACTTTTCATAAGAAATCTAATCGTGAATGGCCGTAAACTAAGGCCTGTGCACTGAAAAGTGACGCAGGTAGCAAGCGAGATTAGTCGAACAGTCAGACTGTCAGTAATGAATAAGAGCCTTTAAAAAAAGCAGTAGAAAACTTTAAAAATTGCATTTAAAAGAAGAAAAGAAAGGAACACGATTCGATTTCTACTGAAACTGAACTTTATTCAATATAAAAAAAAACAATAATTCAAAATGAATCGTTAAGTTGTGTTTTTGCTGCGTTTAAAGTAAATAAACATTACGCTGTTTTATGGATTTTTATTTACTATTTTTATTTACTTGCCTCCCCACGAGGACAGAACAGTTAGGCAGAAGTTCGGGTTTTAATGTGAGGAAAATCAAACTCCCCAAAAGAGACACTCTGGATTGGTACAAAAATAAAAATTGCCTCAGTCTAGAAGAATTTCTCATTCACCTTTAATGACCAAGGACAGAAAAGACAAATATTACACTTTAAATTATTTTATTGCAAAAAATATAAAAATACAATTTAAATTTTAAACAAATTAGGCACAAGGCCATCAAAAGTGTGAGGAGTTGAATGTCGCTAGTCATCCTCTATCTATTCTACTCTTTGATAGAATCATTAGTTACCACGATACCACATTTACTCTAGGGGTCAAAATCCTCAATATATTGAAAATTAAAATTTAATTTATAAGTATATATATTTAATTCAATGTTTTAATCATTATTCTTTCTAGCACCAAACATATTTGAACTGTTTTAGAATTTTATTACCTACACATGGCATAAAAAATAAAGTTTTGTTTTTATACAAGAATAAACAAGTTTGAACCGAATTTCTAGTTGATATTATTTTGTGACAGTCGACGAGCAAGCACAAAAGTTAATTTTGTATCAGGACAAACAAAACGTTTTATGTTATGTAGACTTGTTATTGTGTAAAAATATTTCAAATTTTAGAAACCATTTCTATCAAGACAAGTTTGTCAACCATCTTGAGTTTTTTTTTTATAGTTTTACCTTCAAATCACTATAAAATTTCCAACCATGAAAACAACATGAACAAAATCATCGGTATCCTTTTTTAAATGCCAAATAATTAATAGATCAAAGATAAAATAATTTCAGACAGAAATGACCAATCATATGGCCATGTCGAAGCGTCTTGTTTTAATGTGGGGAAAATCCATCTCCCAAAAGGAGGCTTCTGGATTGGGACAACAATTTAAATTGTCTCAGTCTAGAAGGATTTCTCATTCACCAACCAAGGACAGAAAAGATGAATTGTAGTATCAGAACAGATACTACACTTTAAAGTTTTCACGGAATTTCTATACGATAATATTTTATTGCTAACAAATTGTTAAACAAAATAATGTCGACGTTCAAACTTAAATTAAATTTTTTTATCAGGACAAACAAAACGTTTTATGTTATACAGACTTTTTATTTGTGTAAAACATATTTCAAACTTTAGGGGAAACAAGCAAGTATTTGTTTTTTTTATTTAATATTTTTCTATCAACACAGGTTGATCATTCATCTTGAATTTTAGTCTAAACGATTTTGTTTGATATTTTTTACCTTAAAATCACTATTAAAATTTCACCTTGAAATGACATGAACAAAACCATCATTTTCTTTTCTTAAATGCCGAACAATTACTAAATCAAAGGTAAAATAATTTAAGAGAGAAATTACCACCGTCATATGTCTACATTTAATGTGTAACCGTTCCCTTCGAAGTGTCTTGTTTATCTTCTTAGTACCGATCACTGTGACGTCAGCATAAAAACGAGACTCAGTGAAATGGCCTTCTTACTTTACGACGGCTACGGTATGGCCCGACGGCTACGGTATGGTCCGCTCCTTGATGAAGCCCATGCTTTGATAACCTCCTAGTACTGACTTTCAATCCATATCTCAAATGAGAAAGACTTGCATCCAATCGGTTACATTTATGTTCGTTGTTCTGTGATAACGCTTCTTTTGAAGTCCAACCTGTCTTGTGGGCGTATACGTCTATATACATGGGGAAAAGAACGTTTGGTTCGGTTGGTTAATATACCGTCACACAAAAAACTAAAACATTATTCGCCTTTGTTACTGCTATTTTGTTATTATTATACTTTCAGGAACGATGGAGAAACATTATAGATTATTTGGGCCATTGGTCACTTTAAAAGTGAGTTTCATAAACGAATGCTTGTAGAATACAATATGCTAAGCACATTAATTGTTTTCCGAATATGAATGCAGATCACGTTTCGATATTTATTTAATAGGTGATAAGCGAACCATTGGACATTTTTTTGATCATTCTACCGCTTGAAATGAAAGACTTGCATCCAATCTGTTACTAAAGCCATTGGACATCTTTTTTGATCATTCTACCGCTTTAGGAAATACCTGACTCCTAATGCAATCCTCTACCTATATATGAGTCAGATGCGTCTCAAGATGGGGAGGTACCGCTGCCACATATGGGGAGGTGCCGCCCAGAGCACTTTTCGTTGCCTAGACAGTGTTCAAAATCAACTTCGAGAATTAGTGAGAGATGATCTCTTCTGTTCCATACGGTCCCTTTCCCATGTCGCTAGTCTCTCTCTACTCCATCCTCATCTCCACGAAAGGTGCTCGACTGAGCTCCAACCTATGTTTCTTCCTTGTAAGACATTCATAGCAAAGCAATCGTTTGTTTACCACAACGGAAAAGATTTCTTCCTCCGTGTTCCTAGCATCAGACGAAATTTTCACGGACACAGCTTTTTATTTGTAAATACCTGCCGTCTAACGAACATATTACCACGGGACTGCTTCCCTGTAGATTACAACACAATCGCTTTCAAATCCAATGTCAACAGATTCTTATTATAGAACGTCCCCATAGGTAATCAAACTTCCATTAATCATTCTCAAGGAGAGTAAAAAGTGACTAACTTGAGTTTACTTTCGGCAGCCTCGTAACTCTCGCTTCCCTTATTTTGTCCTTTAGTTCTCACATTCTATCAGCGATGTTTCTGACAAAAGGGGAAGAATTGCTGTTTTCTGGGTCAGAATCTATCCATCTAACATTTATCGTTGCCAGTTTTTGACCTTGAAGTAGTATTTTTTTTAGCTTGTCTGGAGCAATTTCTATAAACAAATTCTCTCATAAGGTTTTCAAATGACAATCATTCCATCTTGTTAACACTCATCCTCAAGTGGCTTTTGGCATTGATAAGTGGTGAGTGATTAGTAAGGAAAAAAAAACAACCGTTTCAAATACATATATATATATATATATATATATATATATATATATATATATATACACGAGGCCTGTCTAAAAGGTATCCGATCTTAGGCCAGAAGAAATATTTCAAATACGTGACAGGGTTGGGACTCTAATCTCTTTTAAAGTAGGCCCCTTGTTCTTGCACCCACTTAGCTCACCGATCCACCCACTCCCGGAAACACCTCTGGAAGTCTACTTTTTGGAATGGTGTTAATCTCCGCCGTCGCAGTCCGCATTATCTATTTTTTCGCAACTTTTTAACAACAGCTGCACTCCAAGCAGTTTGGGGCCTGTCAGAACGCTAGTAATTCTCCGCTGATGTGCGGCCATTTTTTAATCGGTTGAACACTCTCTAATTTGTGTTACACATCGCAGCTTCTCCAAACACCCGCTGAATCTAACACAACGGCGGAGATAGACACCATTCCAAAAGAAGACTTCCAGGGGCATATTTGAAGGGGAGTAGGAAAAAGAAAGAGGAGGAGAAAGGTGATATTAATTTTGGCGAGAAATAGGTGAAATGTAGTTTTGTGCAGACAGTGTTGATGGTTTAAAATTGAATTGAGGGCAAAAGTTGTTTGAATATCTAAATATTTGTGAGGATGTCTAGATTGTGTTCATTGGTAAGGCTGTTATTTGTGGTTAAGTGGTTTAGATTCGTGGTTAATGAAAATGTATGTGTATTTCTTACCAAAATTAATATCACTTTTCTCCTTCTCTTTCTTTTCCTTTCCTTTATTGTCATATTCACAGTACATTTCAACACATTCCTTCTTACTTACTTATATTCACACATTCCTGACATAGCCAGCTGGTCAATACTCCTACTCTCCAAAAATGTCACACCTAACCCCAACAAAATCTCCCCTCCCCCTCCCCATCTCACCCTTTCGACTACTTCTTTCACATTCTTACCCATCCACCCCACCTACTTTCAAATTATCTTCATTTCTTCAAATCTTTTTCTAAAACTATGATACTACCTACATACCAAAGACACAGAGTTTCCCCCTTCCCATCCTCTTTCCCCAGCCCCCAAAATCCATGCTACACCTCACCACGACAAAAACCTCAGCACCTCCTCACCTCTCTCCCACCCTAAGACAAATTCACGAACACTCCCACCCTCCCCTTTTTCACTCACAGCCATCCACATTCATTTCACTCTCTGCTACTGACTTCTCTCAGTCCAGCGCTCTCAGTAGCCACGGCTACTACTTTTTCTCATCAGCCCATCATGTCAACCCAATATTTCGATGTACTTGCATGACATTTTTCTTAAAATTATCATCCTGAGGAAGTCTTACAAATAAAGATGAAACGTTGATGAATATATATAAAAAATATCTCTTGGTTTTTCCTTTTTCATTTCCCATTACGTCGGATTACTCTCATCCTTCCTTTCTCATATATATATATATATATATATATAAGTCAGGTTCATATTATATTCCAATAACCATGGTTTTATTTTATTTTTATTTTTTCACATTTCCAAAAAACATAACATTTCTGTGAGATATATTTTTTACGGTCCGTTTCATTTGTCTTGTGCCAAACAATTTTATGTCATTATCGTCTATGCAAGATTACAAAATCATCAGAAAAATTCACAAAGAGTAAAAAGTTATTGGATTAAAGTGTCTTGAAAAAACCTACACTAAACAGTTGTTCATTTTTGGGTGAAACCAAACTAAAAACAAAGAAAAAAGAGCAAACTCACACATGGGGGAATCCACTAATAAAATATTTCGTTCAAAGCTAGTACACCCTAAAAGTTGTGCAGACATTTATAAATTTTAATTCAGTAATATTTCTTAAAATAGTTAATAAGTTCTATAATTTATTTATAAAAATTCTAATTCACTTGAGGGTAATTTTTTTTACTTACTAAAGTTACATCAATTAACCTTCAGATGTATATTTAGGTCATTTGGATACGAAGCTCTCGATTCAAGCAACTATTAAGATTGTTATACTTCGGTGTTTTTGTGGAAGATGTTTAGTATTTATTTATAAATCGTTTCAATCAATACTAAGATAAGCTTAATTTCCCAGAATTCTTCACTTAAGTATTAAGTTTCTATTAAATGCGAAACTAAGGGGGGAAATTTGTCACTCACAACGAAAATATTTTATAGTTACCTAGACATGATTCAAAATACCGAAGGGAGCTATTAAATATTTATTTATTTATTTAATTTAATTTTTTATAAAATGATGTTTAAATACCTCATTTTTAAGTATTATGAGGATTCAAAAGTACTTTTAAGGACATTTAAACTTAAAGTTAATTGTGATTACGTTTTAAATTTAAGTCGCATTATGATGTGAATACCGACAAGCACCAATGTCAATTTTCAGGTCCCGCTTTAATTTCATGCATATATTTAATATTAGGTTGTGTGCATTCTTTTATTTATTTATTAATATGTTTATTAATATACATATACGAAGAGATTCGAACGCAAAAACGCGACAAACACCACTTTCAAAATCACGAAACTGTCCCTACAAAAAGGGTTGTATTTCAACACCTGGCGACACCCTAAAAACATGTGTTACATAATATGATACCAAATAGTTTCTTTTGATTTCCATTAAAATCAGCTTTCATTCGAAGTCTAGATTTAATATATTCGTGATTTTGATTGTTTAAGGTCCCAATTTAAACGAATTGGATCTATCGCGCTCCGTGTCCGAACCCTCCACACACATATACATACATACACACACGCACACACACACACGCACCCCCCATATATATATATATATATATATATATATATATATATATATATATATATATATCTGTATACACACACATACATAGGCACACACAATACATATATATATACACACACATATATATACATTTTATTTATTTATTTATTGAGTTAGTTTGATATATATATATATATATATATATATATATATATATATATATATATATATAAAGAGTTGACGTTAGAGTCTTGGATCGACCCCTCTAAAACACAAGGACTGCTTTTAATGTGATGACAATCCAGGAGCACTCTTGATAACCCTAGAATAAGAAAATGTCTAGAATGGATATTTTTCCTCTGCCTGAGGACAGAACATATACTACACTTTGATCTTAACCAGAAAGTCAGTTGTTCAAAAACGTCCATTAAGTAAAAATCGTAGATTTCAATAAATTAAAAAACGGCAACAATTTATTTATAACTGGAGCATTAGCCTATATTTCAAGTCTGGTAAATTATCAACCATTTGTTTATATACAGATTGTAGCATTATACTTTTAAGCCTGGTGTTACGGTATCTCCATGTTAATTGAAAGACAACTCAATACGACGTAGTGGGTTTTACGTGTGCCCGTTTAAGCATCCTTTATTGAACCACCAGGGGAGGGGGGCACCCTTTATTCGCCCTTCCTCAAACGGAGAGTTCCACCAAGGGGACGTTATTATCAATAACATCACACCTGGTATGAGTAACACATATTTGTTTATATTCGGATCGTAGCCGTATACTTTTACCATTGGCATGATTAGCAATAATTTGTTTATATTCGGATCGTAGCATTATTCTTTTAAGCCTGGTAAATTAGCAACCATTTGTTTATATTTGGATTGTAGCCTTATTCCTTTAAGCCTGGTATAAGTAACACCCATTTGTTTATATCCGGATAGTAGCTTCATACTTGGCATTATAAGCAACTATTTGTTTATATTCGAATCGTAACCTTATTATTTACGCATGCTATGATTAGCAACCATTTGTTTATATCAGGATCGTAGCCTTACTATTTCAAGCCTGGTATGATTGTTAAACATTTGTATATACTCTGATCATAGCCTTATTCTTTAATGCCTGATATCATTAGCAAGCATTTGTTTATATCCATATTTGTTGCCTTATATTTCAAGGTTGGTATAGTAAGCAACCATTTGTTTATACCCTGATCGTAACCTTATTCTTTGAAGCCTGGTAGGATTGTCAACCATTTGTATATACTCTGATCATAGCCTTATTCTGTTAAGCCTGATATGATTATCAAGCATTTGTTGATATCCAGATTTAAGGTTGGTATTCTTTTAAGCCTGGTAGGATTATCAACCGTTACTTTATATCGGGGTACTAAGAATTCTTGGTGGTTCTGCTGTTTCACAATGACATTAAAATATTTAAAGAAATATATAAACTTTGTTATGCACTTACGTGGTAGCTGAACATAAGATTGTACAGAAAAAAATACGTAAATTCATCCAGTATTTATCAAATTATAAGAAAGAGAGAAAAAAAAACGATCTGACGTATTTGTAGACATTTCAGCTTACAGTTTGGCAAGGGAGATAACTTTCCGAAAAAAAGTCAAAATATAAGAAAAATGGCGACTGTGAGATAAAATCGTTTTTGATTTTTAATTTAATAAATACTGGATGAATTAACATAATTTCTGGTGTACATTCTTCTTTCCAGCTTCCACGAAAGTACATAACAAAGTTTATACATTTCTTTAGCTATTTTGTTTCGTAAGAGAGGCCTAACATGTCAGTGTTAAACAGCAGAAGCACCGAATTATTTGCTGGACGCAAATGCAATCAGAAACCTGGCAGAATTGAAGTGCACATAATACATTTTGTTAAATTGTTCAAGGACAACAAAATTGAGCGATATTTTGGTCTGTCAATCTTAAGTTTGAAATATCATTTTTGTCGGTCTTTCACGCTTAAGTTTAAAAAGCATTTTCATCGCTAACCGCACAAATTGAATGGACGCATCTTAAGCATACCTGTACTTGTTTTCAACTAACCATCTGTCCATCTGAATACCCTTTATAAAATCATAACGTTAAAGGTTTTCGACCCCTCTCGGTGCAGCCATATGTTTGGCGGTCACCCCCTGCGGTTTGATCAAGCAACGTTCGTTTGGTTGTCAAAGGAACCGAATAAAATCTCAAAGACTTACTTTTAATTTGCCCGTTTTATATTGAGAATTAGATAAATACACGATTGTCCCTTTTTTATTCCTTCATTCATTTTGTTTAATGAACGACATGACAAACGTTTTCTTTTCGGTATTTTCAAAGATCTTTTAACCTTTTTGCTTTTTTTTTATTCGTCAAAAAAGAATAAGTTCAAAACGAAAATATCAAATGACGGTTAAAACATCTTGTTCAAGAAAAAAGACAAAAAAACAAACAAGCAAACTACACAACAAAATGAAAAATAAGAAAAGGTGGCTCTATATAGCGTTTATGGTACTTGTAATGAATGGGTATCTAGTGGATTTGGGTTCTTTAGTAGATATTCCCAAATCAGTCCCGGAACTGGTCGAAGCAGTTTTACGATTTGAAAGCTACAAAAAAATGTAAAATGGCAGAGGACACTAACCATGCGAAAAGTTCGGTTAGGTCTGGTGATGCCTTGGTGATGCCTTGGGCCAAATCCCATCCATTCACCGTGGCGATCCCCAGATGCCGGAGAGTCCCCTCTTTTACTAGCTTCTTTCCTCGTGTTACCGGCCTCTGGAACTCCCTCACTGCTCCCTGTTTCCCCGACTGTACCGACATGCAGAAGTTTAAAACTAATGTAAACAGACATCTCGCTGCACAGCTCCAAACATAGGATGGCACTAAAAACCTACACCCTAATTGTCAGTAGCCCCGTACGTCTACAGTAGCGGCCTGCCTTGTCTGGGGTGAACTATGTTTAAAAAAAAAATACTCTACTTTTTTCCACTTTACTAATGAAGTGATTTGGCTAGAGAACGATTCATTCGTCGCTTACCGAGTTCGACAAGGTACACCCGAAGAAAGTCAGAAGTTTTATCGGCCGAAACGTTGTGATAAAAAACACCGAAGATGAGAACAGTAGCCCGAATATACCAAATTCTACAAATTATCAACCCTCATCTAAAAAATTCCGAAACAGGATACTACATGTATTAATATTATTAAATTAAATTCAACAATAATACAGAAAAAAGTATGTGCAAAACTAATTGTGTTTGCGGTTCAAGAAGTCCAATTATAATAAAAAGAGTTATTTAACGTCCAAGAAAATAGACGCCCCCCCCTCCTCGGAATTGTACATATTAAAGTCGTCGCATTCAATTAAGGAGAAATTTCCTCACGTGTTGACTGGACAAGGATCAATTTGCATTCAGCCCGTCAAAATTAAGTGTCTGTTGATTGGTCAAGGATAATCGTCTTGCCCAATCAAATAGGGCTTTTTAGAATAGGAGAGGTGTCGTGATAGACAAGAGAATTATTTTAGATGAGTGTTAGATAGAAGCATATTTTACCTAGGAAAATAACGAGACATTCAAAAATAGACATATTAAATGGAGATAACATGTCAGAGTTACTTCCCTTGCGTTGAATTTCAGAGTAATTTCCCCTGGTGCGTCTAACAGATACGGACATTTTAGAAAGACGTTGTCGTATCAAGCTCAAACATAAATGTTTAAATAAATTAGTAAACCCTCTTCTTTCAATTGTAAAAAGTAAATAATAAATTAATGCTTGATCATACTAAGTTTTCTCATTCAAATTTTTTCTCATATATTTGTTTATTAACTCACATTCACATATTTAAATTCACACACCACCCAGATCACTTCAGTAAACCCTTTTTTATATTTCAGTTAATTTCAAGAGATCAAGGCCCCATTTGGGGCTAACACTTGATTTCTTTGAGTCATATATATATATATATATATATATATATATATATATATATATATATATATATATATATATATATATATATATATATATATATATATAGGGTGGCGCAAAAGTCACGCATTAGTTTGAATCAGTAACAACTTGAACATTTAATCAAATTTTCTCCTTATTTTTCAGAATATTACAGATATAAACATTGATAATTTATCATGGAAAAATATAGAACTGAACAACGAACCAAAATTATTGAACTTTACTTCGGAAACCATCGTTCAATAACCTTAACCCAAAGAGCTTATCGTCGGCATTATAATGTCAGACAATCTCCCAGTCAGACCACAATTGATCGTCTTGTGGCCCGATTTCGGCAGCAGGGTTCAGTCAGTGATCTTCCACGATCTGGCAGACCACGTTCAGTACGGACCGCGGAAAATGTAGCACTCGTTGAGGATAGCATTGCTGAAAATCCAGACACCTTAACTCGAAGACGAGCCACTCAGATTGGGATGTCCAGAAAGTCACTTCAAAGAATTTTGCGTGAATTGCATCTGTTTCCATACAAAATTCAATTGGTACAGGCATTACAACCCACAGATTTGCAATCACGCGTAGCTTATGCTGTTCACATTCAGCAATTAGCCAGAGAACAAAATGAGTTCATCCATAAGCTGATAATGAGCGACGAAGCCCATTTTCATCTGAACGGGTTCGTAAATAAGCAAAACTGCAGAATATGGGCCATTGAAAATCCAAGAACCGTTCATCAGCGTGAATTATATCCACTAAAATGTACCGTATGGTGTGGTGTTACCTCGGAAAGAGTGATCGGTCCATATTTCTTTGAAGACGACGACGGTGACGATAATTTCACAGCGATATCAACAAAAGATTGAACATTTTTTAAGGCCAGCTGTTCAATTCAACCCAGAAATGTGGTTCCAACAAGATGGAGCTACTGCCCACACTGCCCGACAAAGTATGGCGCTCTTAAGGGGATTGTTTGGCGAGCGCTTAATTAGCAGATTTTCTGATTTTTAACTGGCCTTCACGTTCACCGGATTTAACAGCCCCTGGCCTTTTCCTTTGTGGTTATCTTAAGGAAAGGGTATATGTGAACAAGCCTACAACGATTCAAGAGCTTAAAAACAATATCGGACATAAAATCCAAGAAGTAGAGCCAGTTATTCTAAGGACTGTAATGGAAAATGCCCTAACTATAGCCGGTTTTTGTGAGGCCGAAAATGGTGGCCATTTAAAAGATATTATTGTTAAAAACTACTGCAACAAAATTACCAAGTAAATGCATTATTTATCAGAAAAGCCTAGTAAAATATATATATATATCCGAGTGCCCATTTAAGGATTTGCGCTACGTCTCAAAACATTGAGTAAGTTAAGTTTTACAGAATAATTTTCTTTCTCTCGAGTGGGCCACTTAACTATGATATAGTTTCTTTTCTCTTTGTTTTACCGGATTCTATGACCAGAATCCAGCTGGTCTGGTGGTAGCATGACTAGTAGAAGTTTTACCCTTACTTTAATCGCATGGGCCAGCATGTTATCATGCCGAGGGAGTCTTATTTGACTTCGACTACAGTTATTTTGATTTGAACATTCGGCTAAGGTTTACTTCTAGGGGAAAGTGTTGTACTCCCGTGTTTACAATCCGCACACATGCTGCTTAGCGAAACGTCAGCGTTAGTCAAACCTACAAACAAATAACTTCTGCTAATATTCCCATTATTTTTCAGCCTGTCAAAATGGCGTATTGTTTTTTACACAAACAACGCACGAATAAGGATGTCCTGCACATAAAAACCCAATACATTCGAGGGTGGTGTCTAGCAGCCATTCACAGCGTGTGTAACGGCAATAGTAGCAGTCTTTCCCAGTCCATGATTGCATTGGAGTAATTTATTGATTAAAGGATTCAAGTGCTGCCAGAATTATGAGCCCGTCTTGAGGCAGGTATTTCAGCTAGTCTTATCATAAGATCGTTTTTATTTTGCTCGAGTTTGTTGTAAACAATCAAATTCTGTTGCTTAGAATAGAGCTCCACCCCAAATTATTTGATATTCGGTGCGTGCTTTATCTCAAAGTAGTATTTGCTGTCAGTAATGGACACACATACACACACATACACACACGCACACACACAGCACGCACACGCACACACATAACACTAACACGCAAAAAAACACAAACCCACACAAACACAAACACAACATACACACAATAAAAACACAAGCACACACATATACACACACACACACGCACACACACCCACAATAAAAACACAATCACACACAAACACAACATACACACAATAAAAACACAAACACACATACACACGTACGCACGCACGCACGCACGCACACACACACACACATACAAACACTAACACGCAAAAAACACAAACACCAACCCACAAACACAAACACAACATACACAAAATAAAAACACAAACACAACATACACACAATAAAAACACAAACACACATACATACAAATACACACACATACACACACAAGCACGCACGCACGCGCACACACACATACAAACACTAACACGCAAAAAACACAAACACCCACCCACAAACACAAACACAACATACACAAAATAAAAACACAAACACAACATACACACAATAAAAACACAAACACACATACATACAAATACACACACATACACACACAAGCACGCACGCACGCACGCGCACACACACATACAAACACTAACACGCAAAAAACACAAACACCTACCCACAAACACAAACACAACATACACAAAATAAAAACACTAACACACACATACAAATACACACACATACACACACACGCACGCACGCACGCACACATACAAACACTAACACGCAAAAAACACAAACACACACCCACAAACACAAACACAAACACAACATACACACAAACACACTAATTATTTTTTTTATCGACATTGATATATACAGAAATGTGTCTTAATCTTAATTATCATTTATGCGGTCAGGAGGTTATCCCTATTTATCGCTCCCTCACGAGGGCTGGATGTGACACACTGTTTTCCGGTTTGTTTAGAATCGAAATCAAGCAGTTCAATCTGTAAATGGGAGTGGTACTTAAGTGGAAGGAAATGAAAAAAGGGTTGAATTTGGGAATGATATGGTGTCCTGTCAAGCTAAATACAATTTGGGGAAGCTAAAATCAAAATAAAAGTTGGGTTAGGCATCGCTGTGGATGTCAACTTTTTCATTGGAGCCAAATCTCTTTCCCTGGAGCATTCTTTTGATGTCTGCAAACACTCCAGATTTGGAGATTAGGGTGGCTGACGAGACAATTGAAAGTGCAATTCATATAGTTTTGCAATCGACGTGTGACACGGTGCATTGTCATGGTGAAAGAGAACCTTTTTCTTCTTTATTTTTATTTTAGCGATTACTTCTTCAAACGCACCAAAAAAGCTATATAATATTTGTCGTTGGAGGTTTTTCGGTTTTTCAAGGTAAGCGATGAAGAAAATACATCCCGACGAAGCAAAGTTCAAACAACACCTTAGACAGACTTTTTTCCATGAGAAAGTAATGCTTCATCAACACACGAAATTCAGATTTTCCCATTGTTTTTTTTTTAAATTTGGAACATTAGCTTCATTTAAATAACTTTAATTTAAAAATTAATAACTCGATTGTGTTAAATTTTGACACGTGCCATTTGAAGATTAGCATTTTATAAAAAAACATACGAATTTATTTTTATTAGTGTCGTCATCCATGTGTTAGATATTGGACTTCCAGAATAGCTGAAGTTCAACAGAGTTGAAAAAATCTTGCTCAGTTGTTTCTTCTTCATTTCAGTCGCAGCGCGAACAATCAGGCATTTCCGCCATGTTTAACCTGTAAAATAATGGCACTGAGGAGTAACGTTTTCCGGGCCAATCGCCAGACCAAACGAGTACTCAGAGTTGCTGAAATATGCCGAAGGGCCAGATGGTCTCAAATGTCAAAAGTTTATGCAACCACAAGACAAAAACCTGTTTCCGTGTTGATTAGAATGGTTTTTATTTAGATTCATACATTTGAACATATATGATATAATTACGTCGAAACGTTAGTTTTCGTTGGATCACCGAAGTTAAGCGATGTTGAGTTTTAACAGTATCCAAATCGATGACCAGTTGGGAATATCAGGCTTTGTATATGGAAGCAAACGATGAAACTGCTCTGCAAAAATACAGCCTTGAAGACGCAAGCAAGTAATTCAGTATAACCTTCTACTCCAGATCAGAAGGTTGCGTGTTCAAATCACGTCGGGGTCACCATTTGTAAGAATTGAAGATTTGTTATCCCCTATCTTAATTTAACACACGAACTGAATCAAATAAATAAACGAAACCTTTTTTACAACAACAACAAACGAAAGGGGTTTATTTGTATATTTGAGGTTACCTATACCGTTTGGTATAGGTAGAAAGAAACTTAGAACAGTATCCGAAAGAAGAAGTTCAAATATCTTCAAGCGAATATAGCAGCCGCCGCGAGAGTCCAGCGGACGAGGAGGCAGGAGAGAGGCTGAGGCGACCCTTACTGGTTGGTGCCAGGGTAGCGTCTGCTCTTCGTCTGGAATATTCCAAGGGAGCTCAAGTAGTCCCTTAGGGAACTAATGATATCAATGCGCCTTGCGAGCTGATTGGCCAAACCAGCTCACAGAGACATTGGTACGCATTACAAAGTAAATCTATGACTGCTACATATGTAGACCTAACGGAAGTTCCGTTCCCAATCATGTGGCGAAGCTTTCCGCAGAGAGTATGCAATCCGTTGGTTGTTATCCGTTTAAGTTTATTCATAAAATGTTAGAGGTGAGCAACTTACATAATACAAGGTTTTGGGCGTTCATGTTTTCGGGTTTCAGTCTTCCAAATTGTTTGATTAAAGATCAACGTAGTTGGACACAATACAGATTAAAGTTTTCGTTGAGAAAAGGTTAGTCGACATTAGGGATGGTAAGCCGTCTGAATATTGGGGAAAAATACGCACACCAAAATAATTCGCGTCGGATATCAAAATAGCGACATAATGGCTGCCGGTCAATGTTCCGTAAACATACTAAAAGCTGTAAAACGTTACATAAACAAAACCTGTCATATCAAGGGAGATAACTTTTCTTACCTCAAAGTTTTCGTATTTTTACTGTTTATTTTTTCAAAAAATCTCAACTCACTTCGAGAACGTGTCGGAAAACATTCAAAAAAAGTTCACAGCCTCGTTTTGACCGATGATAAATTAAAGTTGTGTAAGATAACGGAGGAGTTGAATATACCAGAAGACATTTTTTTTTGCCATTTTGTATGAACATTTGTCCCTCCCCTTTTTGGGGAGGAGTAAGTTTATTGCTTACTGTCTGAGGCGCCTCTACCGGGGAATGCCGACGGGGCTGCACAGGCAATTTTTAAATGGCCAGAGTGCTCACCTCTCGAGCGCTGGCTTATCTAATCCCACTTTCCCGACCTTGTGTCACATCTTACCTTGTGGGAGGTAGATAAATAAAAAGAAAGCTGTGTTCAAAGTGGGTGCTGCATTCGGGGTCAAACGTCAGTCAAAGACAACAAGACTTTGACGATTCAGAGAGTTGTTCACAACTGTGTAAACGCAACAAAAAGGCGTGTTACGTTAATATGTGACAATAGATGAAACAGAGATACACCACTTCACGTTGGAATCAAATCGGCAGTCAGCTGAGTGGATAGAAATCGGTGAAAGTCGTCCAAAGCGATCAAAGCCGCAAATATCGACAGACAACGTTTTCGGCTTCGTATTTGTTCATCGATGACATTGAGAAAGGAAGAACTACCAACAGCGAATATTGTATTGCATTATTGGTGCGTTTGAAGGAAGAAATCGCTAAAACACAGCCACAAATAATGAAGAAAAAGTGTTACAAGTCGATTGGAACGACATGAATTTCACTTCGGATTGCTTCCGCACATACTCTATTTTCCAGATCTGGGCCTCAGCGACTATTAAGAAAGGGGGTAACAATGTGCTCGACATCAAAATAATTCTACAGGAAAGGGATTTGGCTCCAATGAAGAAGTGATATGGGAAACTGAGACGCATTTTGTGGCCAAATACAAATCGTTTTACAAAAAGACAGAGAAGCGTTGAAATCAGGGTTTCCCGCATAGAAGGAAACTATGATGATGAATAAAGTCGACAATTTCTAAAAAAAGTTGTTGTTTTATGAGTTAGGCCCGGGACTTATTGAGTGATGTGTTCATATATTTTTACGGGATAATTTCTTTTCAGAACATCCATGCCGAACTGAGAAATGTCTCTTTGCTACCTCGTTCAATTGCTCAAAGGATGAGTTGAGGGGAGCTATAACCTACTTGTCCTAAGAACGAGCACACAATGGCTACCCTCAATCCAACCCGTGGGCAATTCTCTCAGACAGTGCTTCCTCTTTTCGAAACAGCGTTTTATAACCGGGAAATATCGACGAGCCTTGTCACGGCCTTTTTTTTTGGGGGGGGGGGGAGTTGGTCTTATCAAATTGACCTTGTGTCACATTTTGACTCAGGTGGAGAATCAAATAAATACGTAGAATTTATTCAATAACTGTAGGGCTTCATGATGAGAGGTTTGAGCCAGGGAATCGAGCCTTTGTCGAAAGAGACGGATGTTGAAGTTGTGGAACCGCGATGGAAGTCAAAGTTGACTATGTGAGCACATTGTTACCCCCTACTTATAATCTTAATGATATTTTATTTTTGAAAAATACATTTATTTTTAGCTGGGATAGCGTGTTTTTTTTTTCATTTCACATAAACGGCATAATCACAATGACTCACACATTACTGTTAGATCACCGAAGTTAAGCGACGTTGAGTCTGGTCAGAAGGAAATGAGTGACCATTTGAGAATAGCAAGTTATGTATGTGTGAGGACTTCATGTGTATCCCGACATTGTTTCGTTTTGGACTTATCATTGCCATTGTACTCAAGCATTACCGGTTCACGAAACGTATGGTTCGAGATTGCGAAACCCTTGCTTAACAATAGACTCCCCGCGTAAGCACCGTTACAGGAGGTATCCATTGTCTTTCGAGACTGAACGGAGGCCTCTGTCTCTCTTTGTCCTTTTATATAAACGGACAAATTTAGCTCGAAATCGTATTATTTTCCGATGAAATACGCCATGCCAGTGTTTAGCCGCATTCCCAGACGTTTCTTGCTATGTTCTTTCTTGTGAAGTGTAAAATGCACAATCTGTCCAATTCAACAGTTGACGATACGGAATTCAAAAACATCAATTTATATTCCATCAGAAAATAATATTAGTTACATCTGAAAATCTGCTTTTTCATAGATCGAGCGGAAATTAATCACGCAATTGTACGATATTAATATAGACTATTTCATTGTTTTTGATTGGAAATGCATGAACTCGATTTGTTTGGCGATGTCAATCCCTAACTAACCAATATTTTGGAGTCACTTTCTCCATCTTTCTCCCTCTCTTTCTCTCTCTCTCTCTCTCTCTCTCTCTCTCTCTCTCTCTCTCTCTCTCTCTATATATATATATATATATATATATATATATATATATATATATATATATAATAATTGTAATAATCCAGGTAAAACATATCCACAGGGTGGTAATCCAGAGAATTTTAACCGGGTTTATAAAAAGTGCTCAATATCAAAATAGAGCTTTATATATGATAATTTTATTTACACAGACATGTACAAAATCTGCGACACTGGTTCTCTCCAAATATGATCTGAGGTTAAGATCGGATTCTAACTCTGCCTGATGAGATCTCAGTTTATAGTAACTGTTGATCGATAACATCGTGTCGCAGATTTTGTACATGTCTGTGTAAATAAAATTATCATATATATATATATATATATATATATATATATATATATATATATATATATATAATAATTATTTCATGTATACACGTATAATATTATACGATGTTGTAATATATTTTGTATATATTTTAGTATTTACTTCAACAGTGCTCAATACGTGAGTAGAGCTTAGTAGTAAAGTATGAAAAATATTTTTAGCAATTAAGCTTAATTGCCATAAATATATTTTCATACTTCATATCTCTATCTCTCTCTCTCTCTCTCTCTCTCTCTCTATATATATATATATATATATATATATATATATATATATATATATATATATATATATATCCATATATATATATATATATTCCATGAAAAATGTCAGTATACTGAAATCATATGCCCTTAATAGGGTTAAGATGAAAATTCATATACACTAAATGTACAAATTTTTACACTTTTATTGTCATTAAGGGTATGCGAACACAACAGGGCTATGTATTTTACTGGTAGGAATTTTTCTTCAGCATACCTCACACACTCATCCACTCATGCATAGAGATTTATACTGTAGTGATGTGATAATGAAATGGTTTGGTTGATATGTAGTCATACCCTTAATGACAATAAAAGTGTAAAAATTTGGGAATTTCCTTGCTTTTGTACATTTAGTGTATATGAATTTTCATCTTACCCCTATTAAGGGCATATTATTTCAGTATACTGGCATTTTTCATGGAATGTCACTACTTTTGTAAAGGCTATGCCTCAATAGAATGCCTTCTCATAAGGTTTTTTGGAATTTTCTGGAAAACTAAGGTATATGGTAAACTGAAATTAAAATGCCACCAACTAGACCCTAGAACCTCTATCTCTGCCAAAAATCAACTGAATCCATCAAATAGTTGATGAGATACAGGGTGGCACATACGTACGTACGTACACACGGATAACACAAAATATGAGACTAAAAGTATACTATTAGAGAATTGAACCTATAGTGAAATGATTAAAGCTCACTATGCGTGATTGAGCAATTATGAAGATAAATGAAGGAAGAGAGATAAAGATGTGCGAATGACAAATCTATTTCATCTTCGGTTGTTCAATGCAAGGTGTACTCGATAAAAATATGTTTATTTTTTATTTCATTAAGCCTGGCTTTTCAAAGATTAAACTCTTATAATCAGAAGAATTGCATAGATGGATAAGTCACAGGGGAATAGTCAAAATTCAAAATATGGAAAATTTAAAGAAACAATAAAAAAGTAATGTAAAGTAAATGTCTATCAAAATATATTTCATGCTCATTGGGTAAAACTTATTCGAGCTCCCGGCACTTAACAATGTTTACATTAAGTCAGTGTCGTATGATAGCGCAGGCGTAGATGCGCCAACTGTCAGCTCGACGGTTGAGTTTCAATCCCGGCTTGAGGCACTAGCTGGTCTAGCTGCACTGAAGAGCTGCGAAACAGTCTGTATGTGGATGACTATATATATATATATATATATATATGGGAAAATGAAAAAGGAAAACCAAAAAATGGATGTTTTTTATGTGTACATCAACGTTTCGTCCCTATTTATAAGACTTCATCAGGATGATAAAATAGAGAAAAAATGTCATGCAAGCACAGATACATGTAGGGTAGACATATTGGGAAAAATAGAATGAAATAGTGGCCAACTACTGGGTGGACGTCCGTATTTGTTGGAGAAATAGAAATGAATGTAGAAAAGAATGAGTGGGGAAAAATGGAAGGATGGGGTGAGCCAGGACTACTGTGGCTGGTGGTAAGAGAAAGAGGTGGGGGATGAGCAGGGGTAAAGTGGATGGCAGAGAGGGAGGTGAGGAAGAGGGGGGAGGGGGGTGTTTGACCAGATGGCTGCGGTTCAAGATTGAAGGGGAAAAAGTACGGACGTCCACCCAGTAGTTGGCCACTATTTCATTCTATTTTTCCCAATATGTCTACCCTACATGTATCTGTGCTTGCATGACATTTTTTCTCTATTTTATCATCCTGATGAAGTCTTATAAATAGGGACGAAACGTTGATGTACACATAAAAAACATCCATTTTTTGGTTTTCCTTTTTCATTTTCCCATCTCGTCGGATTACTTTCATCCTTCTCTTCCCATATATATATATATATATATATATATATATATATATATATATATATATATATATATATAGTTAAGTGAAAGTGAAAATAAAAAAATGTATGCTTATATATTTTACAAGTTTTGTAATTTCAAATAGTACAACAACGTATAATATAAAACTTAGAAGGAGTTTTAAATAAATAAAAGGACTTTTCCTTATGTTATATTATACTTTGGTGTACTATCTGAAATTATTAAGCTTGTAAAATATGTAACTTAACATTCGTTTCATTTTCGCTCTCACTTAACTATAATAATGCTTTATGCCAAATATTAAGCATACCTTTATCGTATTAAGAATTACTTCATCATAACATTGAAACTATATATATATATATATATATATATATATATATATATATATAAGATAAGTTCGTTGTATATTCCAATAATAATAGTTTTTTGTTATTAATTTTTATTTTTCACATTTTCAGATGTGTTTCTACGACTCGTTTCTCTTGGAGGTAAGCCAAACAACATTATTATATTAATATCGGCTATATATATATATATATATATATATATATATATATATATATATATATATATATATATATATATATATATATATTGCGAGATCCAACACGATTTGGTGCTGTTGCCGATCACTCTGCGCCGCTTGCTGTGAATACTCGCCGACTTGGTATTTACAAAGTAAAATTCCTCCAAAAAATCTAAGCTAATTTCTGCTGCCCAACTGGTAACTCTCTTGACTACGAATCAGTGGCGATTTGTGATCGGAGTTCGCGCCCGTCGACCGTCGGAAATTAGCTTCCTGCACTGAAGATTGCGTAAGCATGAAACATCGATGTCTGTAGGTAATAAATAATTAATATGTATTTATAAATGTTGTTATATATATATATATATATATATATATATATATATATATATACTAGCGGTATATTCACTCGGCGTGGACATATATTACTGGTCGGAAGGTGCCTTAAAAGAAAATTTAAAAATAATATTTGTAATATGCGATTAAGTTATCTAAAAATACTGCTGACGCTACGTTTCTTACAGACAACTGTAACACGGTAAATGGCGTTATCGAAACGAATTCGTTTTTATTTCAATATTTTAAACTTAAAAAATACAAACAAAAATATTTTTTAAAAATATAATCTTCACTAAGATATTCTTTTTTTTAATTTAAGAAAATATGTTTAAAAAATGAATTTTGTTTCTTTATGTTCTAATATATTTCACTTATTTTAGGAACTTAACTGATAATTTCATTTCAGATGAAGTTGAAATTTCAACGATGTCTTTAGATTCTGTGAAAAATTGAACACTTATTGAAACTTATTTGAATGTTTTAACTGGTAACAGTTCTACAACACACACACACACACAAACATTGGCTTTCATAGATATAGAAGATGTTTCTGACACATTTTAGATAAGAATTATTTTTGCCTACCAACCTCTTTAACACCGGCTAAACCCAACCAGGGCGAATGCCGTACAAAGTACTAGACAGGTCCACATACACGGCATCTTCTGAACCCTTGATGCCACATTTTGTACAATTCTGTAAAGTAATTTTGGATCAGAGAGACAGACAATCAGACAGACAGAAAGGTAAAAAAAACCCTTTCTCAATTGTAATATAGATGGAAAAGTTTTGTATTTGGTACAAACATACAAACACTAAATCGAAATTACAGTGTCTTCCAAACGGTATCTTCCGAACGCTTGCTGCCACATTTTGTATAATTTTGTAAATTAATTTTGGAGCCTTAGCGAGTAGGCAAACAGACAAACTGACAAACAGACAGACAGACAGACAGACAAAAATGTAAAAAAAAGATCTCAATTGTAATATAGATGGCAATTTTTGTATTTGGTACAGACATACCGAAATCTACATTTCACTAAGTTGTCTTAGTTGTCCCGAAGTTCGTGAACACTTGCTAAAAATTGAATTTTTATGCAATTTTTAATTGTTTGTTTGCGTTTATATTGTTATAGTTATCTTAGTCTTTATAGTCCAGATGCCCATAAATAAAATCGAGCTGCGAATTTTGATTCGTTGCAACCAAGTGTTTACGAACTTTTGGGACAACCAAGTGTTTACGAACTTTTGGGACAACCAAGTGTTTACGAACTTTTGAGACAACCAAGTGTTTACGAACTTTTGGGACAACCAAGTGTTTAGAACTTTTGGGGCAACCAAGTGTTTACGAACTTTTGGGACAACCAAGTGTTTAGAACTTTTGGGACAACCAAGTGTTTACGAACTTTTGGGACAACCAAGTGTTTAGAACTTTTGGGACAACCAAGTGTTTACGAACTTTTGGGACAACCAAGTGTTTAGAACTTTTGGGACAACCAAGTGTTTACGAACTTTTGGGACAACCAAGTGTTTAGAACTTTTGGGACAACCAAGTGTTTACGAACTTTTGGGACAACCAAGTGTTTACGAACTTTTGGGACAACCAAGTGTTTAGAACTTTTGGGACAACCAAGTGTTTACGAACTTTTGGGACAACCAAGTGTTTACGAACCTTTGAGACAACCTAGTATATTTAGAAATGATTTGAATAGTTTTAAATACAAACCTCTTCCAAAAAATGGCGGGCCACTTGTTTTTCCATCATCAGGAATGTGCTTCTTGTTCACGACGTTTAGAGCCGATGAAGAGGATTTAATGGGATCTGGTGAGAAAGAAGGAAGAAAATTGAAAGATTCAGGTAGGCATTGATGTACTGTTCTTAAATAGTCTACTTCAACTGACAATTTTAAAATCCTATATTCGGAATATCATGAAATTTGTTACTAAATTTGTTACTAATTACAATCATTTTACGTAGGCCTTTACATTCAAATTTTAACCGTAAAACAATGATTGTGGAAGGGGAATAACGTCGACTGATACTTAATTAGATCTTAGTAACAAATTTCATCAAATCTAATTTAAGAAAACCCACAATTAATATTATTACTTGAATATATGATAATCAAAAGACATTTAATTAATAAAAAAATATGAATAAGATTTTATATTAAAAAACATAAAAAACAAAAAACAAAAAAACAAAAAAATACATAAACAAATAAAATTATATTATTACAATAAATAGTTGATAACTGACCATAATAATAATTTAATATTACATACATATTTTTGAACACCATATCTATATGTAAGATGTAATTTTAAATAAAAATGATTCCAGCAAGGTTTAATTATAAAGTTTTAATTATAAAATTATCACCGTTTTGTTCATAAAAGACAGTCTATTGATTACAGCTTTCTGTTGTGAATTCGGAATAGCAGAACGCTGACTACGGCCGCCTCTTCTTCTGATACGCCTGTATAATGGATGTGGGAGCAATAAATTACAGACTTCAAACCCAGCTCCTCAAGGAAACTCATTGTAGGGATATACACTAATCTTCTTGGGGATGGAGACTGGGTGAAATTGATTAAAAGTGTAGGGGCTAAGGAACTTTATACTTGTACCAGATCTTATGCCTACATGGAGACAACACCTCTTCTTTCATGTTTAATAAAGGGTTATTGTATTTAATAATGCATAAGTCTTATTCCCTAAACACTTTACGGAATCTATCCATCGATTATTTACCAATTAAAGGTATAGCGTGTGTTACTATCCTTAAGAGACCAAATATGGGAAGCAAGGGCGAAAGGAGTAAGTGTATATTAAGATTCTATGCTTAATAGGTCCCGCCGTAGAGCCTAACTTTACGGCTTCAATAGAAGAGGGTTTTATTGAAGTAGGCGATGGACATTAACTCGGACGGTGCTATCATTAATATCAATATCCGCACCAGTAGTCTTAGTGTCTTCATTAAGCTGATGTGTCCTCTGCTTGTCCGTCCATTTATAAATGCCGCTCGCATTCTTGTATGAGCCATTCAAAGGGCATAAGTTTCAATAATTGAAGTTACATTCAGGGCTCAGATTATTGAAACCTTTTAAGTTTTTGGTCACTATTGATTCTAGCGGTATTTGAGCTTATTGTTTGTTGGTCCAAGTTAGGTAAAGTGGAGTAAATAGTTGGAGTAAATAGTCCAAGTTAGGTAAATAGTGTGCTATATCTGTGTAGGGGCTCTAAAGTTGTTTTCTAAACGTTTAAAGAAAGCTTTAGGGATATTTGTTTTGCCATTTTGCTATAATACAGATTAAACAAGACGCAGGTCCGTTTTATGTTTCCTATACTTGCAGATGAGTTAGGGTTAGGGTTAGGGTTAGGGTTAGGGTTAGGGTTTAGGGTTTAGGGTTAGGGGTTAAGGTTAGGGTAACGGTTTATTCTGGTTATCCCTCGTGTCATTCTCATCCCGGGCTCCTACATTTTGATTGCTATTAATATAGTTCTGTATACTAGTCGCAATATTATGGGTGATGACTTTAGACTAAAATCCAGCAGATTTTTCCTTTTAAATTTTCCCTTTAGGTTGCTCGGATGTATTCATATATTAGATACTTTGGTTATATATATATATATATATATATATATATATATATATATATATATATATATATATATATATATATATTAGTATTTCATGTATCCACATAAAATCTTATAAGGAGATATACTTTTTTATGTATCAATTTTCAGTATTTACTCCAACAGTGCTCGATACGTAAGTAGAGCTACGTAA
Organism: Sepiola atlantica; assembly: GCA_963556195.1. Taxonomy (NCBI): domain Eukaryota; kingdom Metazoa; phylum Mollusca; class Cephalopoda; order Sepiida; family Sepiolidae; genus Sepiola; species Sepiola atlantica. The sequence continues at coordinate 2,098,170 of OY744518.1, forward strand.
TAAGCTATGAAAATATATGTATGGCAATTAAGCTACACAGAGGCTCCCACGTTTCATCCCCGGAGGAATCCTCAGGCTAAAATGCATGGAGTTATTTTTGCTGAGTGTTTTTATATACACGGCTAGCTAGTTAACCAATCAGATTCTTTGTTGTTCTCTCAGCCAATCGTTGGGCTTCCCGCGAACAAAGGTCGTGTGGGTGTTACTTCCTATATCCTGTTCTATTGTTCTGTTTTCTATAGGTTGGCCTATATCCTGTTTCTTTTGTTGTGTCAATATAATGGGTCAATTTATTTATTTTTTGTATTCCTATTTAGGTTTTAATTTTTAAATTGTTAGGTTTTTTTGTTTTTTTTACTTATTAGTTTATTTATCAATTTATTTATCGTTAGCCTAAGGTAAATTTATTTCTGTGTAAGCAGCTGTTTGCTATCTCACTTATACAGTTTAATAGATTTCGAGGATCTTTAAAGTTTAGGATTTCAAATTTTTCATTCAGGCATAATCTACACGGGTCGTCTAAATTTCTACATGTACTGGCCTGTCGTATTACTTTCAATATTTGGTCTCTTAAAGATAGTAACGCTCGCTTCCCTTTATTTTGTCCTTTAGTCCTCACATTCAATGAGCGATTATTTTCCCAGACGTTTCTTGCGATGTTCTTTCTTGTGAAGTGTAAAATGCACAATCTGTTCAATTCAACAGTTGACGATACGGAATTCAAAAACATCAATTTATATTCCATCAGAAAATAAAATTACATCTGCAAATCTGTTTTTTCATAGATCGAGCGGAAATTAGTCATGCAATTGAGAGATATTAATATAGACTATTTCATTGTTTTTGATTGGAAATGCATGAACTCGATTTGTTTGGCGATGTCAATCTCTAACTAACCAATATTTTGGAGTAACTTTCTCCATCTTTCTCCCTCTCTCCATCTCCCTCTTTCCCCCTCTCTCTTTCTTCTCTCTCTCTCCCTTACTATATATATATATATATATATATATATATATATATATATATATATATATATATATATATACATTTATATATATATATATATATATATATATATATATATATAAACTTATGATTTCATGTATACACGTATATTATTATAAGGTGTGGTAATATATCGTGTATAGATTTTAGTATTTACTTCAACAGTGCTCAATATGAAAAAATATTTTTAGCAATGAAGCTTAATTGCCATAAATATATGTCCATACTATATATATATATATATATATATATATATATATATATATATATATATATATATATATATATATTCCATATATATATATATATATATATAAATTAAAGTCGATTTTCCCCTTATTTTTGTGATCGATAGCTTTAGTAAGAAAAGGTTACATCCATAAATCTGTTTAGTAAGTGATTCCTGGCAAATATAGATGTGCGTTACTAAAAAACAAATGTTACTTTCGATCGAGTTTTATATTTAGTTCTGATCAATATATGTTTCTTTTAATAATCATATTTAAGAAGAGGAAGTTCGAAGAGTATTTACTTAGTAACAATTATGTACTCTCACTTTCCCCATCGACACCGTTAACAAAACACAGAATTTGGAATACACCGGTTCGTTTTTGTTTTGCTATCACATCTTTTTATTATTACATTTAATTACCGCAAACAAGACACATTGCCACTCAGACGTAAAGGGCTACATTTTGCAAAAGTTTTTTTTGTTATTTACAGAATATCATAATCGACAAAAAATCAGTTTTAGCTGGAACCTCCACCCCCACCCCACCATGAATAAAATCATTACAGTCGATAACAAAATACAAATAAACGTTTTCTCGAACAAACAATTCTGAATCCGAAAGAGATCTGTCCTCACATGGCCCACATATCAACAACTATTGTCATAGCAGTGCCGGTCCCCCCATCTTTAAAAAAGGATGAACATATCGTAGCATGTTCGTCAATGTCTTACTAGATATCTCTGCAAATAATATCGAACAGATTACGACATATATTATCTCTGGTTACATAATAAATAATCTCTTCACGTCGTGTAACAGTTGGAATTGGCCTCATTGTTTGGCGCATTCGGAATTGAAGTTAAAGGTGATTCTTGTTCCGGGGTCGAATCGTGCGACTGGTTTGAACAGTTATTTCTACACTGATGATTCCGCAAGGATGAAACATATACATAACGATCCCCTAGTTGAGTTTCTACCATCAATTATAGTGAATCTAGCTACCAGATCATACATCATGTCCACAACTTTTGTGATTATTTTTATTTTATTAATGTTATTAATACTTAACTTATCAGTATTATTGTTGAATCTTGTCTTTGGTTGAGTCAATTAAGTTTAATGCCTATACCTTAGTTTCCCATAGCTATGCATTTTATATTAGTTATGCATTGTATAATAGATAGCTTGGTTTAAAATACCCCTGAGAAAATATGACCTGATTTCTGAATTACAAGTTCTATACTTTGTATCACTATATTAGATAGTTCTGTGGGATAATGGACAATATGTTTTATGATTTAATTAATCTTTCAAGCCTTCTTTTCTATTAGAAATAGTTTTTATTTTATTTAGGCCCCTTACTATAGCTCTTATGACCATTCCTCTACCAATGATATTCGAACTTCATAAGCGTTGACATTTCTCCATTGCTTGATTATGTATGTTACTAATTCTCCCTCTTAATAACTCTTATATATTGTATCAAACAATATTTGTTTTAAGTTTTCCATTTGAGGTGCGACCTCTTACTTGTAATATTGAATAGAATTATTTCTGCTTTGTACATCCCGAATTAAAGTTCCCGCCTGGTAAACTTTGAGTTGAGGCTTAATAGTATCTACTCCCTCATCGGTTCTATTTGCTGTATAAATGGGGATGTCAATCTGTATCCCATTGATGCTGGGTTTTGCTTTTCACTCCGTGTAAACACCCTGTGCTGACGATGTGATCTAATATCAATAAAACATATTGTCTCTGAAACGATCGTAATGGGCTACTGACAATTAGGGTGAAAGTTTAGGGGGTTATCCTTACTTAGGAGCTGTTCGCAGTAGATTTACATTTCTGCATGTCGGTACAGTCATGGAAACAGGGATCAGAGAGGGAGCTCCGAAGGCCAGCAGCCGGAGGAAAGAAGCAATTTGAGTAAAATACTCTCTGACATCTGGGGAGCTTCACAGTGAATGGATGGGATTTAGCTGATTGTCGGGTTGGTCGAGTGTATTTACGTCGAGGGGCACCAAAGCAGCAAGTTCATCGGAGCACATTCCATTGAAGTACTTGTAAAACAAGCACAAGGATGTAACATTGCAGCAATAGGAAAGGGGCTGGAGGTTGGTGGATATTGAAGGACCTATTAGAATAAGTACTCTTTTTTAGACCTTTCTAAGACGGAGAGACTGATGGATGGTGCACCAGCCCAGATGTGACAACAATAAATGTACATACTTTTATGCGGTGTAACTAACAAGATGACTAAGAGAAAGATGGGTTATTTGTTCAGTTAATTATAAATTACGGCTAATTAGAATAATTAAAACAACATATTTTTTCAAACATAACCCAATCCTATAACTAAGGTACATTTAACGAAACAAACGTTGGTGAATTGATATTTGATATAATAATAGATGATTCGGTCTGCCAACTCCGGAATTTTTCACTGTATTTATACTACACATGTTTTTAATTCATCCCTTTTTCCTTTTTGCTCTTCATCAATTCTTGCGCTTATTTGTATGATTCATAGCTTTCTTTTTTACTTTTATCAATGTTTGTCATTTCAGATGTCACACGACCAAGAATCGGGTTTCCAATCCCCTGAGCACGGACACGTTATAAACATGCCATCTCCGGTATAAACACGGTGAATCAGCTCCCACTCCCAGAGAATAAGGCTATTATGTGCACGCGTCATACCCAAAGGGAGACTCATGACCTTCCAAATGTAGTACTTATATCATACGTACATACACATATATGTACCACAAAGAATCTGTTCATATATATATATATATATATATATATATATATATATATATATATATATATATATATATATTGCAAAGACCAGCAGTAATTAGCGTCATCTACACTGTACACTAACAAATCCCAGTCAGCATACTACACCGTACGCTAATAGGCAACCAGTCAGCATACTGCACTGTAAGTCAAGAAAGACCCAGTCAGCATATTACACCATATACCAAAAAACAGACAGTCAACATACTATACCGTACGTCAAAAAACGCGCAGTATGCGTACTGGACCGTACGACAACAAACACAAAGTCAGCATATTACACCATAAGCCAATAAATACCCAGACAGCGTACTACACCGGACCCCAAAAAACACCCAGTCAGATTACTACATTGTAAGCCAACAAACACCCAGTCAGAGTACTGCACCGTAAGCTAAGAAACACCAAGTAAGCATATTACACAGTCAGGCAACACACACCCAGTCAACATATTACAACATAAGCCAACAAACGCTCAGTCAGCATATTACACCATAGGCCAACAAACACCCGGCAGCATATTACACCCTAAGCCAACAAACACCCAGTCAGTGAACTACACCATAGGCCAACAAACACCCGGTCAGTGAACTACACTATAGGCCAACAAACACCCAGTCAGCATATTACACCATAGGCCAACAAACACCCAGTCAGCATATTACACCCTAAGCCAACAAACACCCAGTCAGTGAACTACACCATAGGCCAACAAACACCCGGTCAGTAAACTACACTATAGGCCAACAAACACCCAGTCAGCATATTACACCATAGGCCAAAGAAACACCCAGTCAGCATATTACACCCTAAGGCAACAAACACCCAGTCAGAATACTACATTGTAAGCCAACAAACACCCAATCAGAGTACTGCACCGTAAGCTAAGAAACACCCAGTTTGCATATTACACAGTCAAGCAACACACACCCAGTAAAAATATTACAACGTAAGCCAACAAAGACTCAGTCAGCATATTACACCATAGGCCAACAAACACTCAGTCAGCATATTACACCATAGGCCAACAAACACTTAGTCAGCATATTACACCGTAGTCCAACAAACACCCAGTCAGCATATTACACTATAGGCCAACAAACACCCAGTCAGCATATTACACCATAGGCCAACAAGCACCCAGTAAGCATATTACACCATAGGCCAACAAACACCCGGTCAGCATATTACACCATAGGCCAACAAACACCCAGTCAGCATATTACACCATAGGCCAACAAACACTCAGTAAGCATATTACACCATAGGCCAACAAACACCCAGTCAGCATATTACACCATAGGCCAACAAACACCCAGTCAGTGAACTATACTCTAGGCCAACAAAAACCCAGTAAGCATATTACACAATAGGCCAACAAACACCCAGTCAGCATATTACACCCTAAGCCAACAAACACCCAGTCAGTGAACTACACCCTAAGCCAACAAACACCCAGTCAGTGAACTACACCATAGGCTAATAAACACCCAGTCAGCATATTACACCATAGGCCAACAAACACCCAGTCAGCATATTACACCATAGTCCAACAAACACCCAGTCAGCATATTACACCCTAGCCAACAAACACCCAGTCAGTGAACTACACCCTAAGCCAACAAGCACCCAGTCAGTGAACTACATCATAAGCCAACAAACACCCAGTCAGCATATTACACCTTAAGCCAACAAACACCCAGTCAGCATGTTACACCATAGGCCAACAAACACCCAGTCAGCATATTACACAATATGCCAACAAACACCCAGTCAGTGAACTACACCATAGGCTAACAAACTCCCAGTCAGCATACTACACCATAGGCCAACAAACACTCAGACAACCTCCCTACTTAAAAAAAACCAAATGTAATTTTCTAAGACATTATTAGCAGGCAGCGTTCTACACCGTACACTAACAAACAAGTTGCTTTTAATATGGGACTCTACATTAAAAACAAATTCATTCAAGATCATGTAAACATGAAACAATACATCATAAGCCATGCCCCAAGCCATAGCGACAACTCCGAAGTAGAACTCGATGGGTATCTGGTGAGCCTGTCATCTTTGTGGTTCATAAATGATCATGATCTTGGCAGAATCATGCGGAGCTGCCAGATTGTGTCCAAATATTACAAAGCTTTTGAATTAAGTGTGTAGTTCCGTGTTCTTTCTTACAGAACCAAGCAAATTACTGCTTTAATATTATTAAACAATGTTTGCACTTAGGTTCAATTGAAAGGCGAAGCAAGCTAAGAAACTCGTGTTTCTCAATGGGAGCGTAGGGAAAACGCAGCTTGGCGAATCGTAGAAGAACGGACCAAGCATCAACCGGTGCATATAAATAAAGCTAAAACAACAAACAAAACAAAAAATGGGTGGTGCATTTCGACAGTGTGTCATAAAAAAAAGAGGAAAGAATACATTTTTAATTTCGATCCTTCATTTTATGAAAGAACGTTATTTTGGTTTGCTTCAGTTTTTAAACTCTTCACCTTGGCTGACACATTTTCACTTCTACTCTCAGTTGCTGTACGTTTTGTTCCCCCTAAAGCTTTCCCCCTTCCCCTTCTCTTTCCTTTTCCTCGTTCCCGTCTTCTCATACAGCCCCACTTCCCTCTCCCTGTTTCCCCTACACATTTTCTCCTACTTCCTCTTTCCGTCTTCCTCTTTCTCCTACACATTCCCCCTTCCCTCCCCCTTTCACTCTTCCTCTTTTCTACTACACATTTACCCTACTCCCCCTTTTTCCTCTCCCACTTCCCCCTACACATTCCCCCCCTCCACTTTCCCTCTTCCCCTTTCTCCTACACATTTCCCAATCTCCCCCTTTTCTTCGTTCTCTTTCTCCTACACAATTTCCTACTCCCCCTTTCCCTCTTCCCATTTCTCATACACATTTCCCTTCCCCTCTCCCTTCCCCTCGCCCTTTCCCCTACACATTTTCCTACTACCCCTGTCTCTCTTCCCCTTTCTCCTACACCCTTCCCTTTACCTCCCATTTCCACCCTTCCCCTTTCCCTTTCCCCCCTTTCTCTTACAACTTTCCCTTCCCTCCCCCTTTCACTCTTCCTCTTTTCTACTACACATTTACCCTACTCCCCCTTTTCCCTCTCCCACTTCCCCCTACACATTCCCCCCCTCCACTTTCCCTCTTCCCCTTTCTCCTACACATTTCCCAATCTCCCCCTTTTCTTCGTTCTCTTTCTCCTACACAATTTCCTACTCCCCCTTTCCCTCTTCCCATTTCTCATACACATTTCCCTTCCCCTCTCCCTTCCCCTCGCCCTTTCCCCTACACATTTTCCTACTACCCCTGTCTCTCTTCCCCTTTCTCCTACACCCTTCCCTTTACCTCCCATTTCCACCCTTCCCCTTTCCCTTTCCCCCCTTTCTCTTACAACTTTCCCTTCCCCTCCCCCTTTCCCTATGCTCCGTTTCTCCTACACATTTCCCCATCTCTCACTTTCCTTCTTCCCCTCCCCCACTCATTTGCCTTCTACTCCTGTTTACCCCTCCTTTCTTCTACTCATTCCCCACTTATTTTGTTTTGATTCAGTTTCAAAACTCTCCTATTTGGCTGGCATACTTTCACCTGTACTCTCATTTGCACTACTCCTTTTCCCCCTACTCTCTACGGCTTTCTCGTATTGTCTCTTCCCCTCTCTCCCTTTTCTCTCACGCCCTCTGCTTTCTTCTACATTTATTTTCCTCCACTTTTGCCATACTTCCCCTATGCTTTTTTACTCTTCACTCGATGTCTTTCACTTTTCTCTCACTCTTCTATTTCCTTCCAATATTCGACTGCCCCTTCTCAAACATTCCTTTGCATTTTCCTCCTACACTAGGCTACCATCTACTACCCCCCGTGTATTCGCATCCAATTCCTTTCCCTCTTACTCTTATTTCTCTTACTTCCCCTTGCTTCTTTCTCCTACGTCTCTTTTCTGTTTCCTCCTGCACCTTTTTTTCCTACACTTCTACTTTCCCTAACTCTTCCCATGTTTTCTCCTACATCCATCTCACTCCTTTTCTCCTCTCTCAAATCATATTACCATCATTCTTGTACTCTTTATTCATCTAGTCTTTTTTATCCCCCACTTTATTTCTATTATAAAGCGAAGCTTTTAGGCTTTCGTTTAGTCCCTGCCGACTCTTTTTTTTTTCATCACTTAAAATAAGAGAAGAAATCTATTTTTGCTTGGATTTTCATCATTCATTGTTTAAAATACGTTGAAAGATTGTTTAATTTTTTGCAGATATCATGTGTATTATATTATTACTAGTTTTGCTAGTATATAAATACCCCCGTCAAAAAAAAAGGAGAAGGTAATCTCTGGGAGGATAGTATCATGACAACAGAAGAAATACTACACCACCTCCACCCTATCAAAGGAGCTAATGCCTTGGATGATGGTATCATAAGGAACGAACATATACTACACTACCCTCTCAAAGGAGGATGTAATACTTTGGAGGATGATCTCATGACAACAGTACATATACTATATTAGCCTAAAAAAGAGGAGGTCATGCATGGAAGGATGAATGGTATTGTGGCAACAGAATAGATACTACACTACTTCTGAATTGAGCATGAAAATGAAACAGAGACAAGGCGACCTGTTTCAATTCAGGTTGGAGACGAAGTTTTGGTAAAGCCGCTGGATGCTCGTCTCATACACGATGAGGACAGAGAACGGTGAGAATGGTGTATGCAATCAAAGAATACATTTGTTTAAACAGTGATCGCAATATGGCTAATCTGCGAGGCCCAATTTCAACCATACCGAAAATACGTGACATCACTTGCATTTTTTTCAAATTGATTGTGACCTGAATTTTACCGTCCTCATGTGTGACGCGGGATCATCCGATTGGCATCGTTGGTATGCTTGCACTACTTCGTGCACAACTTCTCTAGTAAAATTCTGGCCAAGAATATAATACCCTCAATACCTATATGCTGCAAATAATGCAAATCTCTGTTCTTTTAAATTCAATGCAACTTCATAATGGTGGACAAATTTTGATTTGGTGCTGAATTTCGTCCCGAGAATCAACCAAATCCATTCAAGTTTTAAACCAATTTGTCCACCATTATAAAGTTGCATGTTTTCAACACATTATTGAATTTAAAAGAACAGAGATGTTAAAGCTTAGCCTTATTTGCAACATATAGTTATTGAAGGGATTCTATTCTTGACCCGAATTTTACTAGAGAAATTGTGCGCAAAGTAGTGCGAGCATACCAACGAAGCAATCTATTTTACATACGTGTTTGTGGTGTGTACAGACACACGTATGTGAATTAGGTGACGACATTGACAAAAAGAGTGTAGCTCTTTCTCCCAATGCCCACTATGATATTAAGAAATATGGTTTATTACACATAGTGGGAGAAACCGAGATAAATATATAGATAATTAAGAGAGAGAGATGGGTGACTTGTGCACTTAATTACGACTAATTAGTGCAAGAAAAATATAATTGCTTTTCAAATATAACTCAATTCCAGAACTAAGGTATATTTTATCATCTATTTTGTGTTATATAAGTATATACCAAAAGGCTTTAGGGAAACACACGTCGATCAACTCACATGTAGTATAATTTATATATATATATATATATATATATATATATATATATATATATATATATATATATATATATATATTATTATTATTATTATTTCATGTATATAAGCATATAATATTACAGTATATCGTGTCTAGATTTCAATATTGACTGAAACAGTGCTCGATACGCGATGAGAGCTTAGTAGTAATATGTAAATATGTCTGTGGCTATTAAGCTACACAGAGGCGTCCATGTATCGCCCCGCATGGAATCATCAGGCACATAGCCTGATGATTCCATGCGGTGATGAAACATGGACGTTTCTGTGTAGCTTAATTCTTAATTGCCAGAGACCTATTTTCACACTATATATATATATATATATATATATATATATATATATATATATATATATATATATATATATATATATATATGATTATTTTTATTTACACAGACATATACAAAATCTGCGACACTGTATGTCGATGTTATCGATCAACATCTCTTAAAAACTGAGATCTCATCAGGCAGAGTTAAAATCCGGATCGGATTTTAACTCTGCCTGCATTGTTCCTTTCATTAAGTTGAACGCTCTTATGACGTCAAGCCGCAGAAATAAGTGTTAAAATTATTACTGTTTATTTGGCTATCCAGTGGTGGCCGTATGGTTCTAGACGTCGGGATTTGAGTTGTAAAATACTCGTAGCCCAGGGTTTCGAATCACGTGACCAGTAGTGAATAGTTATATTTCTATGCTGATGAGTCCCGATTAAAAAGGACGAAACGTATACATACATAGATAATAAACAGAAACAAATAAATATATGTATATTTGTTTTTATCTACATACGTATACATTTCATCTTTACGAGAATCGTTAGTGTAGAGAAGAATTATACACACCGGTCGCCGCACTCGAACCCCGCAACACGAATTATAATTCCAACTCAAGTTCTAATGCCCTAACTCGACCGTTGTCAACAACTCCGTAAATCAGCAAGAGATTAATCCTATTTAAAGGCAGCTGTCGTAAAGTGTTCTACAGAAACATTGCATTGAAGTCACGGTGACAGCTGTGTTAACACTACTCACTACAGAGCCCAGCCCACTTTTTGTGACGACAAATATATAAATATTTGGTTATATATATATATAAATATATAGGTGTGTGTGTGTGTGTTTAGGTGTGTCATATGCTATCATTCATTGTTTACCAAGATAATGACAAGTAATATTATAATAAGGCAGTACTTTCCAATATTTAAGAATTGAATGTAATATTTTTTATACAAAGGAATGTGAGGTAGTTTTCATGATAAATCGATACCAAATCTCTATAAGAATAATATATCAGAATCCAGTATACATTTGTTGCAATTTCTTTACTAGTTAGATATCAAAGCTCAATTAAAACATTTTAATATTACAATCTTGTATTTATAGACACCAGTTAGAAACAAAGAGGCAATCGACTGAAACATGACTATGATCAAGAAATACAATCAACTTGAAATAAATAAACTAGACATTTCATGGCAGACGTACAGACAGACAGACAGACGCAAACAGAAGTATACGAATACATATCAATATAGTAGATGGATATATATATATATATATATATATATATATATATATATATATATATATATATATATATATATATATGTAAGTAACGGATAAATTTGATTAGACAGACGAACAGCACAGGTAAAGACAATTTTTTTTTTGTGTGTCTTAAATAACTAATATAAGTTAGCAAAACATTTATACGGAACAAAACGTAGATTTAGTATAAGGAACGTTTATGTTTTGTCTTTTAAGGGAAGTGGGGTCTGATCAACTCTGCTGGGAAGCCATGAAATTAAATACTGTCTTGTTTTTAAATTCCCGAAACAGTTTTTCATGGTTAACGACTGATGATCCCTTAAAATAGTGTTAGAAATAAACTAATATAATAACTGTAAAAAATAAATTGACTTACATGAGTGATTTTCCACTGGAAGACTTGGGACTATAAGTTTTTATTTTTTAAATTTTTTTTAAAATATAGTTTTAATGGTTGAGAAACTTCCGAGACTATATATATATATATATATATATATATATATATATATATATATATATATATATATATATATATATATATATGTCCTGCTAAAGGCGCTGATGAAGAGACGTTCTGGAGTGGCTTTGTAAAAAAAAAATTTAAATTGAAAAATTAAAAAATAAAAATTAAAGTATTTCCAGAATGTTTTGGAAACGACCGTACGCCATACTAGACTTGTTGTTCTAATTCTTTGAACAATTAGAATGTTCTGATCCATTAAATCATCTTATATATATATATATATATATATATATATATATATATATATATATATATATATATATCTTTTGTTTATTATGTATGTATGTATACGTTTCGTCCTTTTTTTATAATCGGAACTCATCAGCATAGAGATAGACTATTCATTTCTGGTCATGCGATTCGAAATCCCGGATTCCGTGTATTTTGCAACTCAAATCACGACAGCTAGAACTACTCGGCCAACGCTGAATAGCGAATAAACCGTGATAATTTTAATACTTTATCCGGCGGCTTGACGTCATAAGATCGTTCAACTTGATGAAAGGAACGATACATTTATAGCTAGCGACGTCATGCTGTGTTAATACTATCCTTACAGTGCCCATCTAGAATTTTTTAGGAGCTACAAATAATAAATATTTGTTTTGTTTATTATCTATGTACGTATACACATATATATATATATATATATTTAGATAGATAGATAGATAGATAGATAGAGAGAAAGAGAGAGAGAGAGAGAGAGAGAGAGGGCAAACAGGGCGAGAGAAAGGGCGAGAGAGAGAAGGATAATGTATACATATTAATAGAAGTTTACTGTTTGTTATTAGAGACAGGATTTTGGCTATGGGTTGGGGAAAACTGTTGAACTGACTGACAAGATTTATACTGATTCCAAACTGTGATTTCCGCTATTGTCTCCAGGCGGAAGAATTCTTTGACAAGATGGCAGCCCTGCTTCCTTCAACCTGGTGTTTGCTTCAGACAGCGACGACAACTGATGAAGATAAACAAAACAAAAACAACAAAGAAAAAAATCAACCAGAAAAATCCTTAACGTATATATCCATAACTATATGTGTAGATAATAATTAAATATTTATTATGAAATAATTATATACATATACACATACACACACACACATATTCATATATATATATATATATATATATATATATATATATATATATATATACAGGGTGGGCAAAAATAAGGGTCCTATTTTTAAAAATTCATAACTTTTTTATTTATTGATTTTTTTTTTTTTAGAATAAGTAAAGCAAGCATGAGCCGTATTAGCCCTAAGGAACGTACACTCATTTAGAAAACATTATTTTTGCTTAAAAAACTCAAAACAGTGTAAAAAACAATACTTTAGTTTTTGTAAGTTTTAAGAAGTGTTTTTCGGCTAAAATTTGTTTTGTTTATTTCAAAATATCTCGGAAGGGTCAGTCTACACACACATAAAGTTTGGTGAGTTTAACTTTTATTTTGTGGAAGTTATTCAAATTCAAGTTATTCAAATTTAAAGATAGGACCCTTATTTTGGCCCACCCTGTATATATATATATATATATATATATATATATATATATATATATATATATATATATATATATATATATATATATATATATATACAATTTTGAACATTGTTCCAAGAATTCAAACCCAACTAGCATTCGGCGTACGATCGTTTCCAAACTTTCTGGAACAATTTTATTCTTCATATTTTGTTATTTTCAAAACAGTCTCTTCGTCAGCGCCTTTTATACCGTCACATACAGAAGCTTCATAAAATGAGCCATCAGATTTTCGTATAAAATTTTATACCGTCACATACAGACGCTTCATGAAATGAGGCATCAGATTTTCGTATAAAATTTTATACCGTCACATACAGAAGCTTCATGAAATGAGGCATCAGATTTTCGTATAAAATTTCGTCCAACTGACTTTGGAACAGAAGTAGAACAGCAAATTGAATTAATTAACAAATAAAAGATTACATTTATTTATCTACCCCCCCACAAGGTAAGATGTGACACAAGGTCGGGAAAGTGGGATTAGATAAGCCAGAGCTCGAGAGGTGAGCACTCTGGCCATTTAAAAATTGCCTAGGCAGCCCCGTCGACATTCCCCGGTAGGGGCGCCTTAGACAGTAAGCAATGAACTTAGCCTGGGAGGGGGCACCCCCTAGAACTAGCCGCCGACTCGCTATTTACAAAGTTAAATTCCTCTTTAATTATAAGCTGATTCCTATGGCCGATGGGTAACGCTCTTGGCTGCAAATCAGTGGATATTTATGATCGAAGTTGGCGCCCGCCGACCGTTGAGAATTAGCTTCCTGCACTGAAGATTGCGTTAGCATGAAACATCGATGTCTGTAGGTAATAAATAATTAATATATATATATATATATATATATATATATATATATATATATATATATGATGGACTCTCCCGTCGATTTCGACGTATGAGTGCCCCGCCAGAGGCTGCCTGCGCGTGAATTTGTAATTGCAAGGGTTGCGCAATCCTCAACAACCGCTCTCCTGAGTCGGCATTGCTTGATTCCAATACAGGACGACTGGAAACAATGCCGAGATAAGCAGAGAGCACATACAGCACCTGGTATTCCCAAATGGTCACCCATTTAGTACTGGTCAGGCTCGATGCCGCTTAACTTCGGTGATCTAATATTAATTATTATACATATATATATATATATATAACTGTGCAGGATTGTTAATATATAGCTATTTTTCGTAATCTAAGAACACAACATGGGATGGAAGAATGCACGCTTAATGAATCGCTGACAAAAACCAACAACGACAATCAGCGGAACGATCGGAAATGGTTATAGGTAAGCATTCTATTAAGCTGGCAAGTATTTTACGATAAGAAGAAAAAGAAGACTGTAAGTAACCGTGGACTTTTCACGGGGCCCGACCATAATGTAATTAGCATCATAAACAAGATTCTATTTCTAGAATACTAGACGTTAAGTTAACGTGTTAGGAAATGACGTCATATACAGAACGTCCCAGCTACAGGTAAGTTAGTAAAATCTTCCTTTTGGGTGATCGGTCTGAAAAAAGCCGGACGTGTTTTTTTCTGATCACTTTCTCCGTTCGCGCCTCGAGGGTGAACAAGGGTAAGCTTAATACCGTGCAATCGACGTTGTATACTATATGTAATATTAATGTATTGGTAAAACCAAAAATAAATTTACAGAAGAAATTGGAAATCCAGAGCAAAATAATGTTGTTGATGTTTTTTTTAAATAATTGTTACAGTAACTCAAGGATAAGGGTTAATAGGATGAAATGATTGTCAGCAGAAAGATGAAGAAAACTATGGGAGTACTAAATGTAATGAACTACGTTTTAATTGTTTCAACTATTACAGTACTATTACACCAGTGGAGAAAGAAAGAGACAGAACAAATATACACACAGCCACTGCTTCTACAAAAACTACTACTTACACAATTAATTACTACTACCAAACGTGTCAATTAACAACACCGCTGGTACAAGGGATGACGATCGACAATCGTTTTTTTTATTTTCTTTTTTTATGGAAATCACTCCAGACAATGCATGAAGCCACTTGATGTAAGGAGCTAACAAGAACAAATATGATTATCACAAAGAGAGGAGATGCCTATTGGTCTTAGTCTTTAAAAGACCAAGTCCATCAGTAGGAGGAAAACAGTCAGCAGGAAGAGAGTTACACATGCTTTCAGTTCTTTGAAAGAAGCTACTGAAATAGGAAGCTGTATTACAATGAGGTATCAAAACAGCAAATTGATGGAGACCACTACACCAACGAGTCAAACTAGCTGGAACAAAAGAAGCGGAGAATAGATCACACAATTCTGAAGAACATGTAATAGTATTCATAGAAAAGACTGAGACTAGCAACATCACGTCTGTGAGAGAGAGGGTGCAGAGAAAAAGAAAAGGTAGGGCCAATCAAATTACAGACATGTTTCTGCACCCTATCAAGAACCCTCAAATGAGACAGAGATTTACCAGTCCAAATCTAACAACACTACTTAATACATGATGTGATTCTAGATTTGTAGAGATAGAGAACAGCCTCAGGTGTGAGAAAGGTTTTGGAGTGAATGAGAGAACCGATTTTACGAGAAGCAGAAAGAGCAATGGATCTAATGTATGAACTCCAAGAAGGATTTGATGAGAAATAAAGACCAAGAAGTTTCAGAGTCGATTTCTCCTCAAGAGCAGAGCCATCCATGAAAATCTCAGGAAGAAAAATGGCCACGCCGACGATCGAAAGACACGAGCTTAACAGGATTAAATGAAACAAGCCATTTCGTACCCCAACCCACAACTGAACCCAGGCCAACTTCAAGATCAGCTGCATATTTCGACTGATCCGAGGGAGATGGGCGAGAAGCAACACCTGAATAGAGAGTGGTATCATCAGCATAGATGTTCATTTAAAAGAATTCTCGCGACAATCGTCTTATTTGAGTCATCCATTTTGTATTACTTTTATTCACCTTAAACAAGACATATTCCCACCGAAGCGTAAGGGGTTACTGTGATAGTGGCCAGATTGATCGGGAGCAATCCGAGTGGGAAGCTGGGCAGTAAGATATTGGTTCACATTACACTTACATTTCTGCATGTTTGTACTGTCAGGGCAACAAAGAGGAGAATTCAAAAGGTAAGTGTTGAAATACAATAAGCTATCAGAGTAGAAAATCGTCCGGCATCTATGGACCTCTACAGTGAATGGGATGGAATTTAGCAGCTGGTCGGGTAACTCGGATAGGTATTTTCTTTTAGGGGGCACGTCAACTAAGTTCATCGTAACACATTCTATGTAAGGAATTATAAAACAGGGATATAACTTTGTGGCGATGCGACAGGGACTGGGACCTAGCAGACAGTGCAGGGCCTATTATGTTAGAAATTCGTTTTTGAACCTTGTTCAAGTCAGAGAGATTTGTAGTTGGTGCACCAGCCCAGTTGTCGCAACAATACTCCATTGAGCGGACGAATGGAGGTTTCATAGGATGCTGGCAGATGTGATACGTTTTTTAACCCACTAGAAGAAACTTACTTTATTTTCAACAGACTTGGCAGCATCTTCTATCTACTTACTCCTTTTCGTGTTGTCTGAACACTTTACTAAAGTTTAATTATGTTTATGTTTCCTTTCTCTCTCTCTTTACCAAAAAACAAACGAAACTTCCATGAACAAAGTTTCTTTCCTAGAAGATCCCATCTGTGGAACTAGATATCAAGAGTCTGCTTCCCAACCGACTACAACATAGTTGCCTTCAAGTCTAATCTGAACAAACACTTGAAAAGCCATCCTCTCTGATAATCAATTTCTCTTATGTAATATTCTACCCATCCCGCCCATTGTTTTCGGTCCTCGTGTGCAGACGATCGTCGTTCAACTGACGATCCCTTTAATCTTTATCCTTGAGTGGCCTCTGGACCTTGATAAGTGGTGACTCGTTAGTAACAAAAACGGAGAAATATCTCCATTTATGTTGTAAACACTATATTTAAAAAGTTTTAAATAATAATTGTGGAAGTGGTGTAGTTGTTATAAGCGCCGACTGTGGGTTCAGCGTGCCGGTTTGTGGCTACTGCATTATTTTCACTATATACCAGAGATCTGGTGCGATGTTCACCTTGGTTGGTTTGAGACTTCTTCCTCCGAAGGAGAAAGTTTCTGGGAAATATTAAATGTACAAGCGGCCCAGTCTGATGGAGATCTCCCCGATCAGAGGAGATGCCAACGTTAGTTTACGCATTTATTTTTGGCATGGAGGTGTCGCGAATACAACATCTGGTATGTATGGCATTTCCAAATGGACACATCTGGTACGGACCAGGTCTAACGTCGCTTAACTTCGACGATCAAACGAGAATTGGTGTGTGAGCGTGATTATGCTATTGGGAAATAGTCGAACTCGGGAACTTATTTAGAATTGAATCAAGAATCTGAAGAAGGTCGAGAATTTGTGAAAATAATAACAAAGATTATAACAGTAGTCCGAATAATGAAAATAATAAAAATTCTCATCTAAAAAATTCCGAAACATAAACGAATAGTAGAATCAGGAGGATGTCTGATCAACTTCGTGATCTGAGATGAGATCGGTATTAATTTATCCTGAGGTAGTAGAACAATTAAGAAAACATGTAGAATTTGGTATATTTGGTCTACTGTTCTCATCTTAGGTGTTTTTATCTAAACGTTTCGGACGATGTAACCTCCGATCTTCTTCGTACTAAGTAAATTTCAGTTCTAAGTGACAGTCATCTGAATGTTGAGGGTTCAATCCTCAGTGCGGGCGATACAAAGAATTGCGAATTACTGAAGACTTCTTCCCAGTCATGGCAGATGGAACGAGAGCATGCTACCCTCGTGGATTTAATAAAGGGTTCCGTTCGAAATTCCGTCCAGATTTCCGAGTTCGACAGAAAGATTCCCGGATTTGACAAAGAACACTTGAAGAAGGTCGAAGCTTACATCGTCCGAAAGGTTGTGATAAAAACACCCAAGATGAGAACGGTAGTCCGAATATACCAAATTCTACAAATTATAAACCCTCATCCCAGAAATTCCGAAACTTAAGAAAACATGTTTTACATTAAAAAACTAGTAATTTTGTCAACATAACTATCATCTTATACCATTCTTATTAATTATTATTATTATTATCATTATTATTACTTTTCACAGTTTTTACTACAATCACTACCTATAACCATCATTAGATCTATTATTTAAATAACCACCTCTACTATTATTATCATGTTTATTAATCAATTTTACAATTAATTTTATTATTAATATTCATAATATTCATAATACTACTATTATTTTTATCATCTTTATCATTATAGTTACAATTATTTAAATTTTCGTAAGTACCATTACTATAGCTATCACTATTATTTTTACTATTATCAATATTATTAGTATTATCACAACAGATAATTTCCCTATTATTAAATATTTTCTTTTTTCTTTTTTCTTTTTCTTTTCTTTTCTTTTCTTTTCTTTTCTTTTCTTTTCTTTTTTATTTTATTTTATTTTATTTTATTTTATTTTATTTTATTTTTTATTTTATTTTATTTTATTTTATTTTATTTTATTTTTATTTTTATATTTATTTTTATTTTTATTTTTATCATCATATTTAAAAAAATATTTTATTATCATATTTACAACTATTATGATTAATATTAATTGTCATCTTCTGTATTATTATTATTGATTATTATTATTATCATTATAAATATTTTAAACTTGATTATCTGACATTGAATTATTCATCATTTCTGCACTACTATCGAGATTATTATTGTCATTGGTGGTGGTGTTCTGCTTGCTGTTACTATCATAGTTATTATTATTTGTAGCGGTGGCATTGACAATCTTACCATTTTATTATTATTATTATTATTATTATTATTATTATTATTATTATTATTATTATTATTATTATTATTATTATTATTATTATTATTATTATTATTAATAATAATAATATTGATATTACAATGGTTAACGTTACCTCTTTTACTTCCATTGTCATTGTGTTTTGGTAGCAATGTTGATGCCGCCATTAATGATAATGTCATTATCTATAACTCTATTATTTGAATTATTATTATTATTATTATTATTATTATTATTATTATTATTATTATTATTATTATTATTATTATTATTATTATTATTATTATTATTATTATTATTGTTATAATCATTGCTATTATTATTATCATTATAATTACTACAACTATTTGTTTTGTTTTATTATTTATTATTTATTATTTTTTATTTTTTACTATCTTTATGACTATTGTTAGGATTATTGGGTTTACTATTGCGATTGTTGCTGTTGGTATAACTACTATTATTACTATTTTTACATGATCAGCAATATTGCTACCACTGACTTATATTACCATATTGGCAAAACATTATATAATTAAAATATCAATATATAAATGATCAATATATAAATGAAAAAATCAATATATAAATAAAAAATCAATATATAAATAAAAAATCAAAAATATAAATAAAAAATCATTGATTTTTTTTATTTATATATTGATTTTTCATTTATATATTTAATTATATATTCATTTATTTTTATTTATATTTATATTTTTTACTTTAATTTGATATTTATTAATTGAAACAATCGTGAATTGTATATACATATATATATTTTATATAATAATAAATAGTTACCTCCCCTTTTTAGATATTAACTTAATTAGAGTTGCGTACCTTTAATTATGTTCTACATATAAAAATAATATTTTATTTACTCTTAATTAATTTTTTTATTATTATAAATTTAATTAAATTAATTTTATTTTCCCCTTCTTTCTTTCTTTCTTTTCTTTCTTTCTTTCTTTCTTTCTTCCTTTCTTTCTCGTTCTTCACTTCTAAATATAGAATCTCTTACTTAACGGCTATTTTTCTGATCTAAGCGTCTCGCCGGCCCTCCATTTCAAATTCTGTGTGCATAGCGTTTCATAACGGTTATAAATGTTTTTTGAAGAAATTCCATCATTTACTATTTCAGACTATGCTGAAGAAGACGGAATCGGGAATTAAACCCGTTTCTTGTCAGAAACCACTGGTCCATGTCTGATTAAAATCTGTATTTAAAAATAAAAAAATAAAATATATATATATATATATATATATATATATATTGATTCAAAAAACAATCCGAAATCATATTGTGCATTTATTTTTACAATTTATTATTTCTATATGCCGGTGAATATCTATTATTCCAATTTACATCTTACATACGAAGAAGCAATGTTTCCATATTTAATCCTTACACGCGTTTCTTGGCATTGTGAATAAATTTATACATAAGAAGTCTAATCGTCAATCATCAGATAATATCAGGATATGTAGTAAAATTATATATATGTAGTAATATTGAATATCTATGTATCTATATATGTATAGATATAGTAAAATTGAGTGTAACGATAAATACGCCCTATAAAGTTAAGGACTACTAATAATGCAATCTTCTGCATTAATCTTTACCACTTAGGAAGTGAACAACTAATTAATAATGCAAATGCTGAAGTAATAAACGCTGTAATCACACACAAAAAACAATTACATAAAGAATACATTATATATATATATATATATATATATATATATATATATATATATATATATATATATATATATTATTTCATGTATCCACATAAAATATTATAAGGAGATATAACTTTTTATGTATCAATTTTCAGTATTTACTTCTACATCGCTCGATACGTGAGTAGAGCTTGGTAGTAAGTTATGAAAATATATTTATGGCAATTAAGCTACACAGAGGCTTCCGCGTTTTATCCTGGGAGGGAATCGTCAGGCTAATATATATATATATACATATATATATATATATATATATATATATATATATATGATTCACTGCTAAACTAATAAACCGAACATTATAAATTATGGAATATATATTCTAGGCAACACGCTGAGTAACGTGGACACATGATCTTTTCGTAAACTTTACCATTTAAGAGGGTGCCCTTAAACTAGCACTCCAAAAAAACTTAACAATAAGCGAAATACAACAAAAAATTCACAGAGAAAAGTATTGCTCTAAATCAAATTTTGAGTTATATTATGTATTATTTTAACCGGGCCGACGCCGATGCGCGTGAAGCTCGATAATATATATATGTGCGGGATAAACTCATTAACTTATGAACTGACTATCATCAATTATGGGATACGTATTCTAGGCAACACAGTGAGTAACGTGTTGTGTACTTTACAATTTAGGAGGTTTTCCCTCGAAACTGAAACCTATTAGCCCAAAAATTAAAATAAGCGATTTTCTACTAAATAAATGATGTCTTTTTACTGAAGCTGTGAAAAATAAATTACGTTTCGTCACTTATGGTGTGGATCAGGTACACATGGATAAAGTACACATGTATCTCTTATACATCTATTATATGTATTAACATGTGTAGCTTAAAATGCTATACATGATACTTATACCTGTCCTGGGACGGGTATTCTTTGACTTACCTATAAGAATTACCTCAATCTCGGAAGATTATTCTTCCGAGATTGCAGAAAGAACAGATACGGTAATAATCGCCAAGTCCAGATAAAAACGTACCTTTTAGTGAGACGGTTTTTTAGTTTCAAATTATCCTCAATGTTAATTAATTTTTATGTAATTAAAAAAAATTTGAAACGGATCTTTGTTTATCAATAAGCGTACAATAGAATGCATCGTTACTTTTAGGCCAATCTTCATTTTGACTTCTTCACCATCTCGGCCTTGGGATTAGTATCAACGATTAGTATCTTTTCTGTACTCTGTCAGTGAAGTAGATATTTATTTAGACTGAGGCAATTTTATTTTTGTTTCAATCCAGAGTGCTCCCTTTTAGGCAGCTGGATTTTACCAACAGTAAACACTGACTTTGTATCTAACTCTGCCCTCGCAAATAAACAGGGATTTATTCGCGATTTATTCTTTCGTTTCTTTTTTTCTGTGATTCTGTTTTCCTTTTGGTCGCAGAAGATTTGATTTTCGTTTGAACATTTCGATTTTTTCAAAAAGCGCGTTTTCAAAAATGATGAAATAATCGCTTACCCAATTTTCCATCATTTCAGCAACAAACTGATGTTGATCATAAGTTATTTCGGCGCTTTCATGACGTTCAATAGTGTCTTCTGTTTAGACGGGGAAAACATATTATTCTGACAATAGACTATCGATCGTCCATAAATACGATGTGGGACTATCGATCCATATTGCACTTCGGATACAAAATAGAGCATACAGGATTTACGGCAATCGTAAACCAGTCCAGTCGGGAGGTGGAATCTGACCAAACATTTTGCTAGGATCATACAATTAATATTTGAATTGTGAGTTGAATCTGTCATCGCCGGCCAGTGTCTGGTCGGTGCAGATCACAAAGAAAGGTTCGGGATTTTCTGTTATGTTGATTATATTTGCAGATTGGTACTGGTCCTCATCTTGCAAGGAAACTAGGACAGCGTGTTAAGGACAGCACCCTATTACCCCAAAATGTAATTCATCTAAGTATATGAGAACAACATAAAAGCCGTCCAGGACGAGTCGAAAAAGACAGGCGACAGTAGACTTACCTTTATTCACCAGTCGAGAACAGATCAAATCTATTTTATGTAAACATCTAAACAGGTTTGTCATTGTCATTTTAAATCACAATTAGAATTAGAATAAATAATAATAATAATAATAATAATAATAATAGAACACTGAAAGAAATATGGAGCATTAAGATAGTCAGTATAATACCAATAATCGTGAGGGCATTCAGAACAGTTCCAAAAAAACTGTAAAAACGACTGTGAGAAATTGAAATCAAAGGGATCACTGAGACCATACAAAGGACGACACTCTTAAGGTAAATCCTCGAATGCGGAAACCAACCCGCATCTGCTACGCACCTGCAACGAATGGTAACCAGTCACATGGAAGTTACAATAGGAAGAAAACAAAACCGCAAGAAGAACACCACCGCACGAACCAACTGCTAGAAATATCATAAGGTGCCCCCCCCCCCAAATAAAACGCACCAGTCTCGGCTGACACTACACACAATAGTCATAGAGGGTAAAGGAATATGGGAAGACCGAGGAGGGACAGCACTAACCAGACCCTCACTGGATAAGTGCGGAGAGTGCTGAGACCTTGGGGAAGCTTATTTCCACCCAAATACCAGAGAAGACCAATGGTCCTTACCAGGTAGAAATCGATGGTAGGCGGCTGTTGCGGTACCGCAAGGTCATTTGCGATGGTGATCGAAAATAGGTGGAGAGTACTGGAACTCTGAGGAGGCTTGTTGTCACTCAGACTCCAGGAAATGCCACTGGTTGTTGTCAGTGAGCAATCACTGACGATTACTTGTGTGATAACTCTTAGTGAGCATAAATAATAATAATAATAATAATAATAATAATAATAATAATAATAATAATAATAAAAATAATAATAAAAATAATAATAAAAATTAAAATTAAAATAAAGGAATGAAAAACAAGGTCACAGTTGAGTACAACAGATGAGAATGGAGTATTCTTAAATCACATTTCCACAGTCGAAATACAATCTACGCTATGCAGTAGCTATCATTCGATATACTGCCGGTATACTTGACTGGAATGTAGATGAACTAAAATGTTTGGATACCAAAACACGGAAAATGATTACAATTTATGGAGCTTTTGCAAAGAAAGGATATACAGATCGATTGTATCTACCTAAAAAGGAAGGTGGTCGAGGTCTACTTAGTGTTGAAGATGTGAATATAGAAGAAGGTTGTCTATATAAATATATTTCTGAAAGTAATGGCACTATTCTGCGTGAACAGAGAGGAAATAATAAGAACTGGGGTGAAAAAGAATGAAAGGTTACAAGAGAGAAGGTTTAATCATTTGGAAAGAAACTACACAGTGTATTCTTTAAGAATACTGCATTTACAGATCATGACAGCTGGAATTGGTTGGTCAGGGGTGATCTCAAAAGATCCGCCGAGAGCACCTTAATGGCACTTGCACTAGGTCCATCAAACATTACATTGACAAAACTGCAGAATCACCGATATGACGATTGTGTAATGAAAGGGAAAAAACCTTAGTGCATATTGTATCTGAATGCCCAATGCTAGCACAACACCAGTATAAAAAATGGAGACACGACAAAGTCGCTCAGGTACTACACTGGAATATATGCAAACTTTATGAATTGGACCACAATGAGAAGTGGTATGAGCATAAGCCAGAAGTTGTACAGGAGAACAACAATGTCAAACTCCTTTAAGACATGCGCATGCAGACTGATAAGGTTCTTGAACATTCCAAACCCGACTTAATCTTTCTAAACAAAAACCAAAGATAGCCTGTCCCTTCGATACCAGAGTACTGGAGAAAAGAACACGAATAAATAGATAAATATCAAGATCTAAAATGGGAATTAGTTAGACTATGGAAAAGTAAAGAAGTAAAGGTGAGTTCCGTTGTAATTGGAACTCTTGGAACCATTACGAAAAGCCACCATAAATGGCTTAAACAGATTGACGAGACAATCTCTTTTCCAATTCTGCAAAAGGTTTGCCTGTTAAGAACATCGAAAGTGTTATGGTACAGCTAAAAACATCCAAAAGTTGAGACTACTATGAAATAATAATAATAATAATAATAATAATGATAATGATGATGAAAAAGTGCCCGTAATATAAAAATAGAAAGAGAGATAGAAAGTTGTGTTATTTCTTCAACGCTAATAATAACATTTCATTTTTAAGTGTTTCTTACAAAATAAATTTGTTTTCCGTTTGTTTATCTTTTTCTTGCTTAATTTAAAATTCAGTTTTGTTTTCTTGCATTCGTGGAGATAAGATCAAAACCTCGTGTGCTTGCAAAGCAATTAACATAATTGAAATGTTCTTTGTTTTGAGTCGAGTATTCAGGGACATTTTTTGTTGGTCATTATTTAAATAACTATTAATAATACATCTTGGTAAATTTTGATGGGGAAAACTAATGATAGATTTTTTTTTAGATACATAAAAAATATTTTAGACTATTTACTATTTTGTTGTCGGAGTTTTTATTTATGGCGGTTAGGGTGTGTTTTATTTGGGGATCAACTGTATAGTTAGGAAAGTTATTGTTAATTAGTGTCTGTTTAATATCAGCGAGTGCTTTATAGAATATTTTATTACTAGAGGAATTTGTTTTGGCGCGATAAATAAGATTATTTTATGACGACTATTTGATATCTATCTGGGCATTCGCTATTAAAATTTAGGTGTGTATCTTTACTAGTGGGGTTTTTATATACGGGTAGGTAATACACTTATCTGTAGAGGTTTCTATTTCTATATCTAGGAAAGGAATTTTATTATTGATGTTAAGTTCTTGTGTGAAATTTAATGTTGAGTTATTTTTAAATGTATTCTTGATTAGAGTCAAATTAGACAACAACAATATTAATAATATTAACTTATTCTACTGTAACCAGATGCACCCCAACTATAAAGCCGAAGGAAAAATAATTAAAAACATTATACACAAACACGTAAACCCAGTAGATAATATCTCTAAAATCAGATTAATTATATAAAAAGTCAAAAACTAGTAATTTATTAATAAAAAATAGCCCGGCTGATAGTGGTTTACTTAAAACTAGTCATGCCATATACGTGTTCAAATGCCCTATCGGAGAATGTGTCTCTGCAAACAGCACGTATATTGGCATGACTAAGACTACCATATCACGCCAACTTACTTGCCACCTCCCCTCAAAGCTCCATATACCAACATCTTATAAAGCATGGCATCCCAAAGAACGAATTTAGGAACATTTTAACAAATAACACATCCATTCTGGCGGTTTCGGGTTGCAGTGTTCGTCTCCCCATAATGGAAGCATTTTTTAAACGTATTAATAAACCAAACATAAACCATTCCCGTTTAAAGTGCTGTTGAAATAATTTAAAAGAGCGCCCTCTTGATAGATTCACCAATTTATTTCAGTTTGCAACCGCCTGACGATGACCGATGTCGGTCGAAAACGTTCGCACAAAATACGGAGATTTTTTACATCAAATCAATCGTACGAAGACTAGAAAAAACGGATAAAAAGCTGAATAAGCAGAAGTTGGCACTCCTGTTTAATCAAACATGCATAAAAGAAGGAATACTGCATAATTATACCAATATATATATATATATATATATATATATATATATATATATATATATATATATATATATATAGCACTGGAAAGAATAAAATAAGGTGCGAATTAAATTTTATTAGAATTCAATGTTCAAGCAAAGTACTTCAAAGTCCTTAACTCATGAGTTTTCAAAGAAAATCTTATATATATATATATATATATATATATATATATATATATATATATATATATATATATATATAAGCAAAAGAAAACACACGAAAGCGTGACAGACGGACAGATGAAAGAGCCGGACCTACCAACGAACGAGCAAAGTCTACTATAGCTATGTTGACGTATTTAAAAATAATTTTGAAAATTTAGGAATGACTATTTCAAACGTGAGCGTGACAGACCAACGATCATCGGACAGAGTCTCTTACAGAGATACGTGGATGGATCTAAAAAATAAACGCATATAATTGTAGTTAATTGGCGCCCACCATTAAAAGAGAGAGAGAGAGAGAGAAAGAGAGAGAGAGAGAGGGGGGGAGGGAGGGAGAGAGAGAAACACTTGAACCCTCCTCTTCTCATTACTGGCACGACTGCACCGAATTAGCGATACAATGAAAACATTGTTTTTGCTTAATAAGCCCATCTGTCCTTTAATGCTTTGAACCTATTTATTTTATTTTATAGTTTCGGGGTGCCATGCTGAATTACGGCCTCCGTAATATCATTCATGGGACCTAAAGATGTACTTAGAAGCCCTCGTACCTTAATATGCGACACGAGACTGACTACTAGTCAACATGGCTAGCTTTCTTTTAAAATGGAAATCGCCCCAGAGAAGGCATACTACGTCATGGTCAATTCCTAGCCAACGATAAGCGTTAGGTGGATACATTCCGACCCATAAAACAGCAATTCTTCCCCTTTTGTCAGAAACATCGCTCATGGAATGTGAGGACTAAAGGACAAAATAAGGGAAGCGAGAGTTACGAGGCCGCCGAAAGTAAACCCAAGTTAGTCACTTTCTACTCTCCTTAGTTAGAAGAAACGAAATGTTGCCTGACCGTTTGATGATTCAAATCCTCAGTTCATTTATTTCTTATAACTCAGAGGATTCTTTCGCTGGCATTGGTTTCCCCGATATATTTCTAGGTAGAATTCTTTCTAGAAAGACACCGGATACTCACAGGAGGGATGGCGTGAAGGCTGCCAACATCCTAAGTGAAAGTGTTTATGTGGAACGAACTGGGTTCGAACTTGGCACATCCACGTTTTCAGTACGTGTCGTAAACCACTTGGCCATCTAAATCTACAGTAGTCAAGACGTTCACTTCTCTTGCTATTTACATGTATAACTGGGGTGGGTTAGGGTTAAGGTTCATGCCTTATGTATGGGCATTGGGGCGAATTTCAGTTTATCATATCTGACGTGGCTTAAATTCCACTTGTTAATACTATAATTGGTATCGATAACATCCAATAAACTATCGACATATGATCGAAAATCAATGCTAACCCTCACCCTAACCTTAACCCTAACTCTAACCCTAACCCTAACTCTAACCCTAACTCTAACCCTAACCCTAACCCTAACCCTAACTCTAACCCTAACCCTAACCCTAACCCTAACTCTAACCCTAACTCTAACCCTCACCCTCACCCTAACCCTAACCCTAACCCTAACTCTAACCCTAACCCTAACCCTAACCCTAACTCTAACCCTAACCCTAACCCTAACCCTAACCCTAACCCTAACTCTAACCCTAACCCTAACCCTAACCCTAACCCTAACCCTAACCCTAACCCTAACTCTAACCCTAACCCTAACCCTAACTCTAACCCTAACCCTAACCCTAACCCTAACTCTAACCCTAACCCTAACCCTAACCCTAACCCTAACCCTAACTCTTACCCTAACCCTAACCCTAACCCTAACCCTAACCCTAACCCTAACTCTAACCCTAACCCTAACCCTAACTCTAACCCTAACCCTAACCCTAACCTTAACCCTAACTCTAACCCTAACCCTAACCCTAACCCTAACTCTAACCCTAACCCTAACCCTAACCCTAACTCTAACCCTAACCCTAACCCTAACCCTAACCTTAACCCTAACCCCTAACCCGAAAAATCAACTCGAAAAATCAACAGTCGAAAATTTCACATAAATAGTGACACATACTCGTATATTACTTTTATTTAGACGCAAGAGGCTAGTGTTAATAGAAGCCATATTTATAGGAGGCATTCTAATTGGGGTGTTGTGCAACAAGGTGTTTGTTCACATTACATTGAAATGATTACAATTCATATATTACTAGCTGTATCTACCCGGCGTTACCCGGGAGTCATTTTACCTTCACTTTTATTTCGCTGCTTTCTATCTTTTTTCAAATGGAATTAATATTTTAATTTTTTAACTCTTAAATTTATAAATTTTAATAAGCTAAGAGAAGAGAGCAGCCGGATATAAAGAAAGAGCGGGGAGTGCTGGTTACGTGACGAATACGGAGAGGATGAAACTTGCTACGTAGTGTCAGCTTTGTGTGCTAGCGAAGTGGGGAAGAGTGTGAATATTAATTAAGTTAGAAATAGGATTTCCAAAAACGTCCTTTTAGTTTTTGCTATTGCAGTTTTGATTTCAATAAATATTCGATAAATAAATAAATAATAAAATAATTTAGTGCGGTTACAAAAGTTACGTTGACACGAGAAAAACAAACACGCACCTGAAGTCGTCGCATGATTAATTAATGACAGAGAGTTGGTATAGGTCTGTCTGATCCGGAACTATGCTATTTCAGATTATTGTACTAACACACTATCTTTCAATGTGCTCAATTCCGGGGAGGGGGGGGGGAGTAGTGTATTACCTCCTCCTTTGATGGTAGTGAAGTATCTGTTCTGGTGTCGTGAGACAATCCTCCCAGTCATTACTCTCTCCTTTGCGATTGTGTAGCATATGTCCTTTCGTCATGACGTCATCCTCCCAGGCTTTATCTCCCCTTTCTTTTTGGGAGGGTTAGTATGGTAGCTGTTCCGTTGTCATAATACCATTCTCCCATGGATTACCTCCTTTTTATTTGCGGAGGGTAGTGTTGTATCTGTTCTATTGTCATAATGCCTCCTTTTTGTGAAGGGAAGTGTAGTATCTATTTTGTTGTCGCGATGCCATTCTCCTATGGAGTACCTCCTCCTTTTTCGGAGTATAATTTAGTGTCTGTTCTGTGGTCATGATAACATCATCCTATTGATTACCTCCTCCCTTTTTGTGGGGTGTAGTGTAGTATCTGTTCTGTTGTCATGATACCATCACCACTTTAGGGCAGTTCTGTTATCTTGCATGAATATACGACCTGAGGAAACATATATTTGCTAATTTTATTAATATAGATATGATAAAAATAACGATACAATGTTAAATTAAAAATAAGCAGACATCAGTTTAGTTTTACAGAGGAAAAGTGCATATCGTTAAGTAGAGAAGCTTACGTATATATTTATTCTCTTGCCAATATTAATGCAAAAGAATAACAATCTGTTTTGTAAAATAAATATATTTTTATTTGTTCAGAAAGTCATTTCCGACATTTTTCTTTTGTGGAACATCCATTTGTTTTTCCTTTTGGTTATTTCTGATTCTTTCTTTTTAATTATAACCAGTGAATGTTTGTTGGAGAGATTTTGAACCGGAAGTCGTTAAAAACAAAGGTTTGTGCTGATTTGCCTTCTCTTGTAAGCAAAATGTTGCTTTCTATTTATACACAAAGTATATATTCGAAAACGAGGCTTGTTCTCTTGTTAGCAAACGTTGCTTTCTATTTATATACAGTATATATTCGAAAACGAGGCTTGTTCTTTTGTTAGCAAACGTTTCTTTCTATTTATATACAGAGTATATATTCGAAAACGAGGGTTGTTCTCTTATTGGCTGAGCTTCGATCTGTGTAGACGTGTTTCTATCTAGTTCTATATTTTTACATGGTTTTCCTATCGATGCCACCTCCTCAGATCTCACTAATGGTCAGACAGGTAGCCATTTTAACATGGCACCTTTATACTGGTCGCATTTTCTTTTCTCAGAATAGTTTCCAGATAATATCAAAGGAAGTCGTATTTATTTTATTACGCCTAATGTATTCTCGATAAATTGTTTGCCCGGGCACTTCATGTTTATTTCGATTATGTGTAAAGACTGTCAACGTGTTCTCTTTCTGTAGTAACAACGTCTGGTATTTTCACCAACTTTAATGTATCATTTATTATGTTTCTATTACGTTTGCCGCTTCACAGAGCTTTTCTGTGAGAAATAAATGTATGTACATGTAAACTCATGTCTTCTTTTATTATCGTTCTTTTACCATTGTCTTTTGTTCCGTTTTGATTCCGACAACCAGTGTATTCAAGGAAAACAGACAAGGAATTCAACACGCGGTGCTCGGGTTGGAGAAGGAGCTCCAACACGTGCATCGCTATAAACACCATAAAATAAAATATCTAATAGTCTATTTAAAAAAAAAAGCATTGCATCCTGGAAGACCAAGAGACCACAATAAATAATGTTCTTAACGTCTTTACAACCTCAGCATTTGAGAAAGAAAGGAGAACGTTAATAATATTCGAATATCTACGTATCTCATATATAGATCAAGTGTGTGCCCCAGGAAAGAACCCCCTTGATTTCTGAGAACTTCGACTGAAGTAAAATGAAACAAATATATATATATATATATATATATATATATATATATATATATAGTGTGTCAGGTTGTATATGAAAAGAAATCAAATAAAGTGCTCGAAAATATAAGAGAGCTAATACAATTTATTTAGATACTGTATCTTACATATTTCAGCAATGTACCGCGGTTTCATCCAAAAGGGCAGATTTAGACATCTTTAGTAAATCTCTGTGCACAGTGGAATCATCAGCAAGCTGAAACGATTGTAGTTACGTCCCGATAGGGAATGGCGTCAACAATGACAGAAAACGGTGTATCTCTGAGGGGGTCCCCGAAAAAATCCGGTGTGGGATAGTGATTAACTAAGAATTGAGAGAGTTCGATGTTAGTTCGTGTATGAAAGGCCTTCATGTTATTCCCTAGCAAGTTTTATTTATTTATTTATTTAACTGTTCTTTTGTGGATTTGTAATATTATTGTTTTATCTAGTCTGAAAAAATACGAAAGGAAGTTTGCCGTTTGGATTTGTGAAATTAGGGTGCTTTCTGTTGTCGTTTTTGGGAATAAATTTATGTATCGGATTAATTGTTAGATATAGTGCTGGAAAAGATGATGCAATAATATTTTTATGGACTTAACGTGTTTGTTTTTTTTTGTTTATTGAATTGGTGTTTTCGTATTTTCTGGAACGAAAGCCGTATATTAAAAAACGGTGTTTCGTTGATATGTCCGGTTTATAACCAGTAGTGTTGAAAACAAAAATTGGTTATAAACGAAATGATTTACTAAAGATGTCTAAATCTGCCCTTTTGGATGAAACCGCGGTTCATTGCTGAAATATGTAATATACAGTATCTAAATAAATTATATATATATATATATATATATATATATATATATATATATATGCAGACATTGTTAAAAATAAGAGAATTGGTTTGTTTAATTACACCTTATTCAAAAAATAAAAAAGGTGTAATTAAACAGACGTATTCTGTTATTTTAAAAATGTTTGCATAAATGAGAAAATGCTGCACACACACAATATATATATATATATATATATATATATATATATATATATATATATATATCATATTAGTATAGAAGGTGTTGTAAGGATAAGACGGCTAACAAAGAATGATATGTGCCTGCACAGCCATCAACAAGTTGTATTGTATAACCTAACCTCCAAAGAATGGGCGACAGTCTGCCTGTTTGACATCTCCATCAGTCACCATTTTATAAATACAACAAATAAAAAGCAATAATCAGCTAAAGTGTATCGACCGTCGTTTTTAGTTCAAGCGAATGAACAGGACACGTTACACCATTCGACAATTTATGTTATTCAACGTAAAAAAAACAAATCTTCGGTTATTAACTCTATCTCTATATGTTTATATGTTTATCTATTTGTAGGCATAGATTCACTTCTAAACTAATTAACAGATCATTATGAATTTTGGAATGCAGTTGGTAAGCGTAAGGGGTCATAACGTGGGTTATATATATAGTTTAATTTAGTTTCACGCAAAGGGGGTAGAGTGGAGAATTAAGATATCTCCGATTTTTGCGAATGTTTAATAATAGGTATTAGACATTAATTAATAAATATTCACCAAATTCCAGTTTCTTTGGGGTATTTTAAAGGAATTTTAGAGAGCATAATATGGAGGCATACTCCCATTTGAAAATTTAAATCAATATTAATTAGACACAAATCAAGCAAGGATATCCGAATTTCAATTTCTACTGATGACCCTTTAAGCTTAAGCCTTAAACTTGAGATATTTTCTAGAAGCAAAATTATGTAACGGATTATGATCAAAATTGGAATAAGGATTCTATTCATGAGGTTTAGTGTCATTATATCTCAATCTTAATCTTCGTAAGAGTACATAAAAGTGAGGCAAAACTGTTGTTCGTTGTAATAATTGTACCCTTCCTCTGACGGGTTATTTTCTAGCTCAATATATATATATATATATATATATATATATATATATATATATATATATATATATATATATATATATATATAAAATAAGATTTTGATCTTTGAAAAGCCTGGCTTAAGGAAAATTTAACTTGAATAAATTGCCTTTTGTGCGGAATATACCTTGCTCTGAGCAATTGAATTGAATTATGATTTGACTTTTGCTTCTCTAATTCCTTTCCATTCTTCTTCATTATATATATATATATATATATATATATATAGAGAGAGAGAGAGAGAGAGAGACAGACAGAGAGAGATAGATAGATAGAGAGAGAGAGAGAGAGAGAGAGAGAGAGAGAGAAAAGAGGCTAATGCAGTATTAGTGCAGTTCCAACGAGAGAAAAGTATATATGTAAAGTAGTAAGGTTACCAACATTTATAAAAAGTTTTTTTCAACATTTATTTTTTATTTTATTATTTTAACATTTTATAATTTTATATAACGCGTTTCAAGCGGTGGTCCGCTCTCATCAGATATGTAAATCCATTTATTTATGGATTTACATATCTGATGAGAGCGGACCACCGCTTGAAACGCGTTATATAAATTATAAAATGATAAAATAACAAAATAATAAATACATCTTGAAAAAAACTTTTTTTAAAATGTTTGTAGCCTTACTCCTTTGCATATATATATATATATATATATATATATATATATATATATATATATATATGTAATTGTTTTTATTGATGATTGCGGCGTTCATTGTTTTTGCTTACTACTATTTCGAATCTTTCACTTCCTAAGTGAATAATATGCAGAAAATTGCATTATTAGTCGCCCATAACTTTATAAGACGTTTTTTCATTACTATATATATATATTAATTTATTTTATACGTACATAAAAGTAATCAATGGACACATAGGTAACTTAGACAAGGATCGAACCTTCGATATTGATGTCTGTAGTCCAGCGTTTTACCATTGGACTACGACGCCCTGCCTAGAAATATGCTGCAATCACCAATAAAAAAAAACATTATTACGTTAAGCTTACGTAGCAAACGGAACCCATGAAATATTGAAATTAATACACCGAAAATATATTTCAAACTTAAGTCTGACAAAAGAGAATCGCAATAAAACATATCTTAAGCCACTCAAAAATGTTAGGCAGATATTCACATAATGCTAGGAACATAGTCCCATAATGTTAGACACATAGTCACATAATGTTAGACAC
This sequence comes from Sepiola atlantica, assembly GCA_963556195.1. Classification (NCBI taxonomy): domain Eukaryota; kingdom Metazoa; phylum Mollusca; class Cephalopoda; order Sepiida; family Sepiolidae; genus Sepiola; species Sepiola atlantica. The sequence goes on from OY744518.1 coordinate 2,132,554, forward strand.
ATAGTCACATAATGCTAGGAACATAGTCCCATAATTTTAGACACATAGTCACATAATGTAAGACACATAGTCCCATAATGTAAGACACATAGTCCCATAATGTTAGACACATAGTCACATAATGCTAGGCACGTAGTCATATAATGTTTTACACATTTGTATAATGTTAGGCGTATACACACAATGTTGGTGACATAGTCACATAGTGTTAGGCACTTAGTCACATAATGTTAGGCACTGAGTAATAAAATATTTAACACATTTGCATAATGGTAGGCGCATATACACTATGTTAGGCACATAGTCACATAATGTTAGGCACATAGTCATAAAATGTTTCACACATTTGCATAATTTAAGGCGCATATACACAATGTTAGGCACATAGTCACATAATGTTAGGCACATAGTCACATAATGTTAGGCACATAGTCATAAAATGTTTGACACATTTGCATAATGTTAGGCGCATATACACAGTGTTAGGCACATAGTCACATAATGTTAGCCCACATAGTCACATAATGTTAGGCACATAGTCATAAAATGTTAGGCGCATATACACACAATGTTAGGCACATGAACACACAATGTTAGGCACATATTCACATAATTTTAGGCATATAGTCATAAAATGTTAGGCGCATATACACACAATGTTAGGCACATAGTCACATAATGTTAGGCACATAGTCACATAAAGTTATGCACATAGTCATAAAATGTTTGACACATTTTCATAATGTTAGGCGCATATACACAGTGTTAGGCACATAGTCACATAATGTTAGCCCACATAGTCACATAATGTTAGACACATAGTCATAAAATGTTAGGAGCATATACACACAATGTTAGGCACATGAACACACAATGTTAGGCACATATTCACATAATTTTAGACATATAGTCATAAAATGTTAGGCGCATATACACACAAAGTTAGACACATTTTCACATAATGTTAGGCACATATTCACATAATTTTAGTCATATAGTCATAAAATGTTTGACACATTTGCATAATGCTAGAAGCATATACACATAATATTAGACACATAATTACATAATGTTAGGCACATAGTCATAAAATGTCAGGCATATAATGACTCTGTATTTAAAAAAAAATATTAAGATTTATTGGAATAAAAACTGACTAATAATATTCTCCATCTGTGTCCTTATTTACTTGCATCCTCACGAGGACAAAGTTAGACATGAGGTCGGTTTTTAATGTGGGGAAAATCCAACTCCCCAAAAGGAGCACTCTGGATTGAGAAAAAAATAAAATATTGCCTCAGTTTAGAAGGATTTCTCTTTCACTTATAGAGGACAGGAAAGATGAAGTGTAGTATAAGAACAGATACTACACTTTGCTCCTATTCCATATCAACCCTTAAACGTGACAAACTAAACTGAAGCGTGACAGACCGACCGACACGTTATAGCGATGCGATGACAATAAAAATCAAATCACATAACAACAGGTTTAGTAACGGCGAATTCGTTATATACGACGGACGTTCAAAAAGTTCGAAGCTTCTCCCGGAACGAACACTTTAGTTAAAAGCTTAACCCATCTCATCCGGCGTGCACGGTCACTTCAGCTATTTAGTTCCGCTTCGATTGGTTTAAATAAGCGTCTACGTCGGCTGAGATAGGTTGGTTACATTTGATAAGAAAGATGTTCTTCCCGGGCGAGGCTTAGGATATTTTAATGACCCTCGCACACCCGCCGCAGTTCAACGTGTTTAGTGTTCAACAAAGAGAGATTTTGACAAAAAAAATTCACCAGAAAAAATGTTTTAACAATACTAACCGAGTCGATATCTCCTTTTTATATATACATCCCGCACATCGAGGCATTTGTCCCAGGATCATGGCGAGGCGAAACGATGACACACTACCAAAAAGCACAACAACAACGACGATGCTTTTTACCTGTATCAATGACACAGGCGTTAACCACCAGTAGTAGTAGTAGTAGTAGTAGTAGTAGTAGTAGTAGTAGTAATAATAATAATAATAATAATAATAATAATAATAATAATAATAATAATAATAATAATAATAATAAATGAAAATAATAATAATATAACAAATGAAAATAGGTATAATGATATAAAAAAAAAAAACGACTATAGAAAGCAATCCACCTGTGTGCTTGCCTGGAAGCCTTGTATTACAAGCCGCCCGACCGGCCTAATTGTAAGGCAGCCTCCCTTTAAAAAATATACTTCAGTTTTTTTCTCTTCTTTTTAAGTCGCTTACTCTGTCTCTCTCTGCTTGTTCTCTCTCTATATATATCTATCTCTCTATCTCTCTTTGTCTCTCTCTCAGTCTCTGTGCACTCTCTACTTAGTTCACGTTAAGAATTCAACTGCCGTTATTTCTATTATCATCGTTACTTCCAGCATTGAATGTTGTTTCTATAACTGAAAAGGGGCCCTTAACCTTGTCCATGAACCTATTACGAGTCCATGAATGGTCCGTGAAGGTCAACTAACATTTATATTCACTATATTTATGTACACTATTGCCATATTTGTTTTAATATATAGAACATGCAACGCACTCACGTCTGTCTGCCTGTCTGTCTGTCTGTCTGTCTGTCTGTCTGCCTGTCTGTCTGTCTGTCTGTCGTGCTTATTATGTCCAGGAGTTACAGTTTTCCATATACGTTACTTATATAGTTTTTGTTTCGTGTCGAGAAACCACCGATACACAAAAATGACTTTCTCATTGAAATGTATTGAGCAGAATTAAAATTTTGTTCTGTTCAATTTTCACAATTGTATTTCAGTTTTACGAAGCGTGAACATCAATTTCTGCATGAAAATCAGTGAAAACTATTTGATAAATTCATTTTCTATGTAATAGACACACTATAAACCGATGGATTTTTAATTTAAAAAAAAGGGTACATTCATTGCGCGCGATATTACGTTCATGTGCATTTCTCTATGCAATTGACACAATACTTTCACAGGATACTCAAAGGCCGAGGTAATATTGAGGACCGTCAAGAAAAATGTTGCAAAGGTGACCAAATTGGACTAATAAATAAAAAATACACTTATCCGATTTTTGCCATGAAACGCGCGTAAGGGATAAGAATGAATATTAAATTTAAATAAATTACTTTTGTGTGTAAAATGAGTGATATAAAAAAACTCAATAAAGAAGTTGCTAAAACCAAACAAAATTATGGTTTTGGATTAATTCCCAATAGTCTATGGAATACAAACATAATATATATATATATATATATATATATATATATATAGTCATCCACATACAGACTGTTTCGTTGTATCACAGCTCTTCAGTGCGGCTAGACCAGTTAATGCCTAAAGCCGGGATTGAAACTCTCACACACACACACACACACACACACACACACACACACACACACACACACACACACACACACACACATATATATATATATATATATATATATATATATAGTAAGTTAAGACAAATAAATTTATTACATTATTTATTTCAGTTACAGAATTCAAAATCAACAATGATTAGATCAACGGTCGTTTCTAAGACGATTATGTTTTTTATTTTCTTATTTTTCACTTATGCGTCTTCTTCTTTGGCGCATTTTACAAAATATCATAAATAGAAGTCAAGCAAAGACATCAACATTTTCTTATTTAACAAAATATATATCAAATTATTTTCGAACTTCATAACCACTGAGCAGTCAGCCGGGGAATTTAGAATAGAAATAGATAACTTCGTATCAATATATTTGCAGTTATCTATTTTTACGAATCATAACTGCATATGGGGCTACAAGAATTCGAAGTCATATCTAAAGGGAGAGGGAATCCTGAGTAGGAAGTTGTGCAGCAAGCAGTAAGTTTGTCAGAGCAAATTCCGTGGAACTACTTGTAACCCAAGCACATGAATGTAACAATGTGGCAATGAGGCAGAGGCTGGAGCTTGGTAGACAGTATTGGATCTCTTAGGTTAAAGACCCTTTTTTAACCCTACCAGGAGATGGAAGAAAATTTATATATATAATTTACGCTAAAGTTGAGAGAAAATTAATATATAATTTATGCTAAAGTTGGAAGAAAAATTATATATATAATTTACGCTAGAGTTGAGAGAAAATTTATATATATAATTTACGCTAAGTTGAAGAAAATTTATATATATATAATTTACTCTATATTGTATAAAGATTTATATACATCATTTACGCTAAAGTTGGAAAAAAATAATTTACGCTAAAGTTGGGAGATAATTTATATATATAATTTACGCTATATTTGATAAAATTTTATATATATGATTTACGCTAAAGTTGGAAGAAAATTTATATATATAATTTACGCTATATTTGATAACATTTTATATATATAATTTACGCTAAAGTTGGAAGAAAATTTATATATATAATTTACGCTCAAGTTGAGAGAAAATTTATATATTTAATTTACGCTAAGTTGTATAAAATGTTATATTCATAATTTACGCTAACGTTTAAAGAAAATTAATATATGTAATTTACGCTAAAGTTGAAAGAAAATTTATATATATAATTTACGCTAAGTTGTATAAAAATTTATATACATTATTTACATTAAAGTTGAGAGAAAATTTATATATATCATTTACGCTAAAGTTGGGTAACAATTAATATATGTAATTTACGCTAAGTAAAAGAAAATTTTTATATATAATTTACGGTAAAGTTGGGAGAAAATTTATATATATAATTTACGCATAAGTAGGGAGAACATTTTTATATGTAATTTACGCTAAAGTTGTGAAAAAATTATATATATAATTTACGCTAAAGTTGGGTTAAAATTTATATATATAATATACGCTAAGTTGGGACAACATTTATATACATAATTTACACTAAAGTTGGGAGAGAATTCATATATATAATTTACGCTAAATTTGATAAAATTTTATATATATGATTTACGCTACAGTTGGAAGAAAATGTATTCATAAAATTTACGCTAAAGTTCCGAGAAAATGCATATATATAATTTACGCTAAAGTTGGGAGAACATTCATATATATAATTTACGCTAAAGTTGATAGAAAATTTATATATATAATTTACGCATAAGTAGGGAGAAAATTTATATATATAATTTACGTTAAAGTTGGGAGAGAATTAATATATATAATTTACGCTAAAGTTGATAAAATATGTATAAATATGATTTACGCTAAAGTTGAAGAACATTTATATATATAAGTTACGCTAAAGTTTAGGGAAAATTTATATATATAATTTACGCTAAAGTTGGGAAAGAATTCATATATGTAATTCACGCTAAAGTTGTGAAGAAATTATATATATTATTTACGCTATAGTTGTGAGAAAATGTATATATATAATTTACGCTAAAGTTGGGAAAAATATATATATGTAACTTACTCTAAAGTTGTGAGAAAAATATATATAATTTACGCTTAAGTTGAAAGAAAATCTATATTTATTTACGCTGATGGGGAAAAAATTATATATGATATTTACACAAAAGTTAGCTAAAAATTTATATATAAAATAAACGCTAAGTTGGGACAAAATTTATATATAGTTTACGCATATTTGGGAGAAAATTTATATAGATATAATTTACTCTAAACTTGGAAGAAAATTTATATATATAATTTATGCTAAAGTTGGGAGAGAATACATATATATAATTTACGCTAAAGTTGAGAGAAAATTTATATACATTATTTGCGCTAAAGTTGGAAGAAAATTGATATATTTAATGTACGCTAAGTTGCATAAAAATTTATATACATAATTTACGCTAAAGTTGAGAGAAAATTTATATATATAATTTACGCTAAAGTTGGGTAACAATTAATATATGTAATTTACGCTAAGTTGGGAGAAAATTGATATATATTATTTACGCAAAATTTGTGAGAAAATTTATTCATATAATTAACGGTAAAGTAGGGAGAAAATTTATATATATAATTTATATATTCTTAAGCACTTTAAAAAACTAATCATGTCTTTTATTCTGTAATATAAATATTTTGAGTAACACTTTTGTGCTTCTTTAGTTACACTACGACATGGAAATATTTAAAGAAACGCATAAACTTCATCATGTACTTACGTGTTTGCTGAAAATAAAATTGTACAGAAAAAGTTACACAAATTCATCTAGTATTTTTAAAATCATACGAAAAATAAAAAATAAACGATCTTACGTATCGCGAGACATTTTGTAACCAGTTCAGCTTACTGATTAGGCAAGGGAGATAACTCAATTTTTTTCCGCGGAAAAGCTCAAAGTTTAACAAAAATGGTGACCGATAGATAAAAACGTTTTTTAATTTTAATTTTATAAATACTGAATGAATTTTCGTAATTTTTGGTGTACAGTCTTCTTTTCAGCTACCACGTAAGTACATAACAAAGTTTATGCATTTCTTTAGCTATTTTCTTTTTTGAAAAAGGCCAAACATGTTGTAGCAAAACTAAAGAAGCATAAAACTTCTTTTTTCAGAAGTTACATAACCTCAAAAACTAAAGTTGATATCCAGGTTGTTATGGTCTTCCGTAAATACAAAAAGAAACCTGATTTTCATAAAACAATATTGTAAGGTGTATTCTAAATTCGTAAACAAATTGCATAGTTTCCATAGTTTCCAATGAGAAATACTTGGACGATGTCCGTGTTTATTCATTCCTCTGCAGTTTAGTGCTTACAAACACTTTTGAACATAAGGTGTGGTTTACGTGTTGTTGGTTGATTTTCACCCTTCGTTCTGTATATGCGTGGACCTATTTTTTGTCTTCTCTTCACTGTGGGTGTGCTCGGCTTGGTAAGGGTGGATCGTATGAGAGACGGGGCTTAAACACACGTCTGTTGTCCCAAAACAAAGCTGTCAGTTTGTCCAAGGTAAACATTAAAGAGAAATGAACTGAAAAAGTAACCATTAAATATCAAACGACGCCTGATACAAAAAGAATCCATTTTATTTTTGGTCGAAGGGAGAAACAGGAAAGCAATAAAGTGAAACAAAAGCGAAAATATACGACCAGAAGAACATATTTTTGCTAGTATATATGACGACCGAACAAATACTACATTACCCCTCATCCGCAAAGGAGGAGGTAATACCTGGGAGATGATATCATAACAACTGAACAGATACTACATCCCTCTTAAAAAATAAACAAGTTAATTACTGGAAGGAACAGATACTACACTACACCCTCTCAAAAAGGAGGAGGTTATGCCTGGGATTATGATATTATGGCAACAGAGCAGATACTACACTACCCACGCCTAAATTGAGAATTAAAAGATAGTACATTAGTCTGCACTTGACCATTAATAGAAGTAATAGTATAGTTTCGGCTGCTGACAGATACCAAATTTCCATTAGATGCGTCCGTTTTATCAACGCGTTTAGCGATGCAGATACTGGTATTTATTTGTTTTCCACCACAGAAAGATGCGGCACAAGAGCGGGAGGTGGAGAATGCCAGTTCTCCCGAGAGAGACAGTCTGGCTGGGTGCAAAAATAGCCATGAACGTACTACCCGTCGGCATTCAACAATAAGCCAACCTCACGCTAAAAATAGGAGGCAAATCTTGGGAGGGTGACTCTTTACATCTGATGCTGCCATGACAGTCCCTAAATTGTTGGATTAATTGCTGAGGAAAAACCCTCGTGTCGTGATGACTAATGCTTCGATCATAGCACATGATCCGGAAGACAGCTCTTCACGTCAACAGCTTGAGCCTTGCTGCTGACAAAGTTGCTCAAAGACTTCAGACCGATATATACCAGTCGAGGATCCGTTCTCGACAATCAGTTCGACAGAGGGGAGCCATTATGATAGATTTTCTTCAGTCGGGCTTAGGTATACTTCTGGGTACTCCCAGGCCTTGCTTCCTCTCTTTGGGGTGAAGTTAGTTTATTGCTAACTGCCTGAGGTGCCCCGACCGGGGAATACCAACGGGGCTTTCCAGGCATCTTGTGCGTTGACCCTACAAATCCGATTTTCCAATCTTGTGTCACATCTCCCCGCGGTGGGAGGTAGGTCAATTATCGAATCCGATAGAGACTGTGCCAACTCGGTAAAATTTTATCTGTCGGATTGTGGTATTAATCCTAGGAGTTCCAGCCTCCCAGGTCTTGCCTCTCCTATTTGGGAATGAGTTCATTTATCACTAACTGTCTGATGCGTTCATACCAGGGAATGCCGACAAGACTACCAAGGTAATTTTTAAGAGTCCAGAGTGCTACTCCTTTATTGGCTCTGGCCAACTCTCACCCACCTTCCGGCAGTGAACCCCATTTTTCCGCTGTGGGAGGGAAGTGAATACCGAGTCTCGTTGGCAGACGACATGCGGCAGTAATTCATTTCCTCTTCTCTATCATTGTAGAAATCTTCTTTTTATTAACAGTTCTTATAAATGTTATTAAAAAGTACAGCAAAAATCCACTTTTAAACAATCTGTTAAAATAATTATTTTTAACATGTGTACACACATGATACCCACAACCAACCCAACGGGGGGAAGCTGTCATCGAAAACCCCAACCTATCTCTCTGCTCATTGCTTGACCGTGACATAACAGCCGATGTAAGTAGCTCTTAGTCAACTTCTAATGGAAAATTCCACTCTACTTAATTTTTTTATCTTAAGTGGAAATTTCCGATTCTAACCTTATTTTTATACACAAGCATCTAAATATTATTACACTCGGTATGAAATATAGCCGGGTTCAAAATAAATGCATTATTACACTCGGCTTTTGATATGAATTAGAGCCGGGTTCAAAATAAATGCTTTATTACACTCGGCTTTTAATATTAATTAGAGCCGGGTTCAAAATAAATAAATTATTACACTCGGCTTTTGGTATGAATTAGAGCCGTGTTCAAAATAAATGCATTATTACACTTGGCTTTTGGTATGGACTAGAGCCGGGTTCAAAATAAATGCATTATTACACTCGGATTTTGATATGAATTTAAGCTGTGTTCAAAGCAAATGCATTATTACACTCGGCTTTTTGTATGAATTAGAGCCTGGTTTCAAATATATGCATTATTACACTCGGCTTCTGGTATCAATTTGAGCCGTGTTCAAAATAAATGCATTATTACACTCGGCTTCACATATGAATAAGAGCCGGGTTCAAAATATATGTATTATTACACTCGGCTTTTGGTATGAATTAGAGCCGTGTTCAAAATAAATGCATCATTACACTCGGCTTTTGGTATGTATTAGAGCCGGGTTCAAATTAAATACATTATTACACTCGGCTTTCAATATGAATTTAAGTTGTGTTCAAAATAAATGCATTATTACACTCGGCTTTTTGTATGAATTAGAGCCGTGTTCAACATATATGTATTATTACACTCGGCTATTGGTATGAATTAGAGCCGTGTTCAAAATAAATGCATTATTACACTCGGCTTTTGGTATGAATTAGAGCCGTGTTCAAAATAAATGCATTATTACACTCGGCTTCACGTATGAATAAGAGCCGGGTTCAAAATATATATATTATTACACTCGGCTTTTGGTATGAATTAGAGCCGTGTTCAAAATATATGTATTATTACACTCAGCTATTGGTATGAATTAGAGCCGTGTTCAAAATAAATGCATTATTACACTCGGCTTTTGGTATGAATTAGAGCCGGGTTCACAATTACGTGCGACAGATCAACAGACGAACAGAGATCCGTGAACGCAACTTAAGTACTATTTTAACCTTTAGGTTTATAGAATGACGAGAATGATATTCTAACCTTAACCGTGAAAGCCCGACCGACCGACGGCCGCATCTTTTATTTTTAGGTGGCTGGACGTATCTAAAATAAGATGAGTTTATTGATCGCCATGAGAGAGAGAGAGAGAGAGAGAGAGAGAGAGAGAGAAAGAGAGAGAGAGAGAGAGAGAGAGAGAGAAAGAGAGAGAATTGAGGAGAAAAGATAAAGAGAGGACGGATCGGAAAGATACATAATTTTAGAGAAAAGAGAAAAAGAAACCAGAGAGAGAGATGAGAGAGAGAGAGAGAGAGAGAGAGAGAGAGAGAGAAAGAAAGAAAGAGAGAGAGCAAGCATAAAGCGACTAATTTTGGATATCTTATTTTTATTTTTAATATTTAATTGTCTGTGTAAATTCATTTTTTTTATTCAAACAATCTAACTAGATTTGAATATACGACCCAACGGGTCACATTCTTCTTACACACACACACACACACACACACACACACACACACACACACACACACATACATATATATATATATATATATATATATATATATATATATATATATATGATTTTAAGTGTCGGAATCAAAAGAGGGCTACAAGGTGGGCAGTAGGCTACTTGTTTTTTTTTCTGACGAAATCAGGTTTTGTTCCCATGGCACATTTTGTTATTTTAATTCCTCTTTTCTTTCTTTTTTGTATAACAATAAAATAAAGAAAAGGAACTCAGCGATGATTGAAGTAGTAATGGGGGAGAGGTTAAGGAGTTTGACTGGAGGAGGTCTAGGCGGATGGGAACATCAACAACAATCACCAGAAAGATGTTTTGTCTCTTTAACCACGTACCAACCCTTTTTAAAATCAAAGGAAGCAAAATGACTACATTTAATTATTCATTGTATACGATTAATTGGACACAGCAATTACGACAACTCACAAGAGATAGTGCCACTGTGATAAGGGGTCAGATTTTTGGGGGGCATCCAAAGTGGGTAGTAAAGATGTTTGTTCACATTACATTTAAATTTCTATCATACAGTCGGTCTCAAGGAAAGAAGATATTAGAGGAGGAAATATTTCGGCATCTCAGGATAGCTACAGAGAAGGGGTGGGATTTTGCTGCTAGTCAGGTTTGTCAAGCTGTTTTCGTTGAAGGTGTACAAGTGCAGTAAGTTCGTCGAAGCTGTAGTAAAACAAGCACAGGGATGCAACACTGCGGCGATGCGACAGTGGCTGGATCTTGACAGACAGTGTGGAACTTAATAGTTTATAAATTTTGTTTTACACCCTGTCTAAGATGGAGAGATTGTGGTTGGTACACCAGCCGAAATGTGGCAACAATACGTTATGCATGGGCGAATGGTGTCTTTCTAGAGATATAGGATACTGGCAGATGTGAGAAGTTTTCTAGCCCGATAGAGGGAGACCACCTTCTTTGCAGCAGATTTGGCATCATCTTCTAACTATTTGTCCAAATTCATGTTGCCTGTGAATGTTAGTCCTAGTAGTTTGAACGTTAACCTCTCGAGAAGGGTGCTAAGCCCGATAGAAATTTCCAAACAGTATTAATATCATAAATAACCACAATAGATTCACGGAGATTTAAACTTGATATTACCGATTCAATAGTTCATATAGAATTTACATGTTTTCACAGTCGTATATATTGATTGACCAACTGTCTGTGGGAAAACACACAAGCCACGCTTAAATAACAAACTCTAAAAAAGTAATTGTATTTTTGCGCAAACGGAGGCCCCCAGCGAGAATCTGATTAAAAAAGCGAACATATGGGCATGTGATGTGCTTACGATTACGTCCGCACGCCAAAATGATTCTTCGTGCTCGATATCATTACTGATGCCAAAAGTACATTCACTCTTTGTTCCGATCGCCAAGCTGATCAGATTTTTAACATACGAGACAAATGGATCCCGAGAAGATACAAAACGCGGTACGGCATTACGCTTTGTTTTCTCTTACCTCCCTATGTGCAAGGGGAAAGAAAATTGTTTACATTTCACTTACTTCACATACTCACATTATGTCACACGTCATCATGTTACACTGGGAGGAAACAAACAAACATAAACACTTCAAACACTCGTATCTTTTTTCTCACATCGAACATTTCACAAACACGAGAACATTTAACTTTTCTAACGAAAAATTATTCGTACAAAATATCTTTTCATATCTCTGTAAAATTTGTGCATGTATGAATATGTTTATCTCCTGCTTTCATAATTTTTGTCCATTTTTAACATTTATAACTTTTTAATTCTCATCGTGTGTCTTGGTATATTTCAAAGATGCGGCCATCATCGATATCCTATCCAAGCCAGGATTCACGCTACAGTACGACGACAGAACCCGTTAGGCCAATCACGAACTCCCGGCCAATGAGGACTAAAGAAAGAGGGAAAGGAAAGCAACGACAAATAAAAAACAATATAAAGGCAGAAATAAAAAAAAAGATAGAAATACTACGGAGAAGACGAAGAAAAAGAAAAAAAAAGAAGAAATTGTAGAAGAAGAGGAAAACAATAACAAAAAGGAAAAAAAGAAAGAAAGAGAATACAAAATAAAAAGAAAAGACGAATTTAATATCGAAGCAAAAATAGCAAGAAAGAAAAAAAAGAAGAAAATAAATAAATTGAATTTAACAAAAATGAAGAAAGACGAAATAGAAAAAGATGAAGACAAAAAAATCACACGGAGAAAAAAAAAATGAAAACAAAAAAATCAAAAAATCAAAAAACATAACAAAAGTCCAACCCTTTCTCACCGTGGTAGAGGGAGTGGCAATATGGTAGTGTCAGAGATACCCGGCAAACAAGGGCTCTGGTGAAAATACAGGATAAGTCGGCATCAGGATCCGTCTACGCCTGGTGCATTTGCCTTAACACTTGCCAATCAATGAGATGTGAGTAACAGCGTTGCTTATGCACAATTCCTTTATGCATTTTGGATCAAACCTTCCCCGACTGCGTATGCAACCGCCGAGCTTTGCTGCTTACTGTGTCGGGAGTAAAAACCTGCAATCTAGGAGGTTAACGAAAAGCTGCGACTTACGAGGAGGACTTTACGCAAACCACGGCATGTCAACCCTCATTGGGTCATTTAAGGCCGAAACCGTACATATGTTTTGTATGCGATTGGTTTCTAGATTCATTTGTAGACGTATGTTCTCTAAACAAATCTATAAATAAGTGCGTGGGAAGTACCAACACCCAGGCCAGAGTGGACTTGGGAGTAGTGGTCACTAAGAGAGGACTTCCCACTCCTTAAAGCTCCCAAATTTGGGTCTCACCAGCTGATTTATTTTAAGGTCATACCAGGACAGTTAGAGGTAAAGCGAGTTTGAGTAGTTGATTGGGTTAGGAATATGGGTAGGCAAAAAAAAAAAGGATAGGGAAAACTAGGAAAGATCGATTTCGGGCCCAAGTGTGTCCGTGGAAGTTTAACGTCATACTCGGGACAGATTCTATTTAATCCATAAATGGGACCCTGCCTGGTACTGCCACTTCGTCATGGTTACTAAGGGGTACCTCAACACTCCCGAAAGCTCACAAATTTGGACGTTAAAGTCATTACCAGTATCAGAAAATAAATTAAAAACTAAAACGGTACTCTCAAAGAGAACGCACCATGTTTCCGTGATTTTGCGTCGTCAATGTTCGGGCAAGTCTCGGAAGCGCCCGAGAGTTAACGAGGCGAAAACGAGGCGAAAACTAGCAAACGCTAAATTGAAGACTGGCAGACGATAATAAAAAAACCATAGCTAAACAACTGTTATTAATTAGATGTTTATTTATTTATTTTTTGTCAAAGGAAACATTTTTAATGAAATGTTATTAAATATATAAGATGATTTTGTTTGATATTTCAAGCAAACGTTTCTGTTGTTTTTAATTTTTAAAATATTTAAAAAAAAATTTCAATGTTTTTTTTACATTTTTTGTCAATGTGCTTTTTTCGACTGTTTCAAAGCAATTTTTTCTTCTTAACGAACATAATGTATCAAAGCAATTTTTTCTTCTTAACGAACATACTGTATTATAGTTTCTTTTTCCAATCTTTTTTCTATGTGTTTTTTCTCTCCTTTTATGGATTAGGGTTTAGGGTTAGGGTTGCAGCTGGTCCAAAAGTTTTCTAGTGTACTGGTTCTGTTGCTGGTAGAAATCAATTAGTCCTTTGGGAGATTCAACGAGCTGACAGCGATGATAGAAATTCATTTTTGTTATTTAACAAAAATTTCTTCCAAAAGTTATCAGCTGCCTACTATAGCCTGATTGGTTAATGCCTGCTGCAACTTGATTGGTTAATAGTTTCGTCAACTTTCGGCGCTTTCGATACCTGCCCGAACGTTGACGACGCCGAGTGACGGAAATATGGTGCGTTCCCTATAGGAGTACCACAAAACACCACATGAATAAATGGGGATATGAGAATGATTGACAAAAATAGTACAAGAACAATAATGAGAGAGAGAGAGAGAGAGAGAGAGAGAGAGAGAGAGAGAGAGAGAGAGAGAGGGGAAATTAGATAGACAAAATGAGACAGAGCGAGATGGAAAGATAGATGGAAAGATAGATGGACAGAGAGAGAGAGAGAGAGAGAGAGAGAGAGAGAGAGAGAAAAGAGAGAGAGACAGACAGACAGATAGAGTAAGAGGGTAGAACATGGAAGATAGGGAGAGGGAAAGAAGATAAAAAAGAAAAAAAACCCCAGAAACATGAAAGAGTAGGAAAAGAACAATACCAAGGAAAATTACGGTGTAGATACGAAAGTAAGCGCAGGAAAAATAAAAGAAGTGAAACAAAAAAATGAAAAGAGGAAAGAAAAAGACAAAAAAGAAGAAAAAAAAGAAACAGTAAATAAGAATAACAACGAGGAGAAGAAATGGAAAGAAAAAATAAAAAAGAAAGAAAATAAAAAAGAAAGAAAATAAGAACAACGAAGAGAATGAAAAAAGAAAGAAAATAAAAAGACAAAAAAAGAGAGAAAAGAAGAAGAAAGAAAGAAAAAAAGAAAGAAAAAATGAAAGAAGAATAAGAAAGTAAAAAGATGAAAAAGAGAAAAGAAAACAAGGAAGAAGAAAAAAATTAAAGAAGAAGAAAGAAAGAAAAAAGAAACGAAGGAAAAGAAGGAAGAAGGAAACACAAGAATAAAAAAATATGAAAAAGAACAGAAAGAAAAAAGAGAAATAAAGGAAAAAAAAAGAAAGACAAAATAAAAGAAGGAAATAGAATAAAGAAAGAAAAGAAGAAGAAAAAAAAAGAAAGAAAAAGAGAAAAGAAAAGAAGAAAGAAAGATAAAAGAAACGAAGGAAAAGAAAAATAGAAAAGAAAGAAAAAAGAAAACAAAGAGAAATAAAGGGAAAAAAAGAAAGAAAAGAAGAAAGAAAAAGAGAAAAGAAAGGAAGAAGAAAAAAGAAAGGAGAAAAAAGAAAGGATAGATAATAGAGCAACGAACATATTTCGACTAATCCAATAACAAAGGATGAAGACTGAAAATAGAGTGGACAACTTGAGAAGGCGACAAAAGAGGTGAAGTGCAAATGGCTTGAGGCTCGAGTGAGATGGGATAGTGGGGGGGGGGGGAAGTTCCCTCGACGTGGAAAGATGCTTTTTTCTGTCAGCCGGTTGTTTACCTTGTCATAGAAAAGAAAAAGAAAAAAACAGGTCAAGGAGAAAGGAAGACCTTCCCCTTTTTTAGCTGTTAAACAAACATCTTAAAAAAATATGGTGGAGCCCCTCTTCTTAATAATAATAAAAAAGAGGTTAGGCACAAGGTCAGGTGTGGATTTTGGCGAAAGTGTCTCTGTAGAACGAACACCCTCCCAAACACACACACGTTTCGGCCGATGTAACTTATGAAATTCTTCACGTGTATCTTGTCAGACTTACATGCGTTTTATTGCCAAATTCGAATAAGTATTTTTTTCAATTAGTCCAATTTTGTCAATCTTCAGAGGGTGTCAGTATCTGTTGTTGAGTGGCGAAAAACCTGTCTTAAAAAGAATTCCGGAGGGGAAATACGGTGAAAATCCAAGTTGATTTCTGATAAAAATTCGGCGAACTGATGTATATCAAGCCAAACACCCACTTCAGAAAAAAGAAAAAAAGGAAAACGGAAAAAAATCCACGTCCCCAATAAGATTTTCACACTCGAGAATACACATGAATTCGATTTCTCATAACAATGGCCCCAAAGCTAATATTTGCGAACCTAACGTAAATAATTCTTGCCAGTAGAGCGAGATTTCTCTATTAAAAGAAATAAAGTTGTTAAAACCAATGAAAAGTATCGTTTTGGATGAATTCACCATTGTCAATAGAATGCAACTATAAGATACATATCCTGTGAAACTTTAATGGGATACATTTCAGATATTATAAAGACTATAATTAAAAAAATTCTTTGTAAACACACACATACTTATATAGAGAGTTTGAATTACCTACTAGACACCATCCTCGAGTGTCGTCGGCCTCTCTGTACAAGGGTTTGTCAGGATAACCTGACATAAGGATACTTCCCCTAGAAGTAAACCCTGACCAAACATTCAAAATAACATAGTATTCGAAGTCCAAATAAGATCCCCTCAACACGGCTATACACTGGCTCATACGAGGAAGGGTGCACCTTTTCCAAGTAATTTTACCTCAAGTAACATCAGATCAGATGATTTCTGTCCTTGCATCCGGTAGGACCAAGAGACCAACAGAAAGCAATACTATAACATAATCAACTGGTTAATTGTGTAGAAGAAAATTAATGTTCTTAACTTCTTTACTTACTTAACATTTGAGAAATCAAAAGAGAACTTTAATAGAATATATCTATATCTATGTATTTCATATAGCGATCAAGTGTTAGCCCTAAGGTAGGGGCCACTTGATTTCTGATAACTTCTACTGAAGTAAAATGAAACAATATATATATATATATATATATATATATATATATATATATATATATATATATATATATATATATTAATCGAATTGAAATAAAAAACAAAATATGGGAACTTAGAACGAAATTATGGGAAACTTAAAAAGAAATTGTAAATATAACAATATTTCAATTATCTTTCCCTCCGGGAAACGCCGGGTAAATAAAACTAGTATAATATATATACACACTAGAAGAATGTATGTATATATATATATATATATATATATATATATATATATATATATATATATATATATATATATATATATATATATATATATATATATATATATATATATGTATATATATATATATATATGTATATATATATATATATATGTATATATATATATGTATATATATATATATATATATATATATATATATATATATATATATATATATATATATATATATATATATATATATATATATAAGAAGAATACCCATCCCAGGATGGGTAAAATTAATACTCTAGACAGAACAGTTTTTTTGCCACTTTTACATCTCGTTACAAACATCAAGATATAATGCCACTGAACCTTATGTCTAGAATATTTATTCGAATTTTGCTGAAGAGATTTTAAGAAATTGAAATTCAGGAAATCTTCTTTAATTGATTGATGTCTATTGACTATGGGTCAAATTTAATGCAAATCTGAAATATCGGAATTTTCAAATGGGAAATTGTGATCATATTATTCCCCTTAAAAACCTTTTAATATACTTCATGGAAACTAAAATTTGGGGAATATTATTAATGTCTAATACCTATTATTAAAACTTCACAACAATCGGAATTTTCACGAAGATATACTGTCTTCCAACTTTACATGAAATTAAAGTAAACTAAATATAGTCCACATTTGGACTCATTACGCCTATCAGCTGCGTTTCCAAATTCATAAGGATTGGTTAATTACTTTTTGGGGTTAATTCTGTACATAGAAATATATAGACATATGCATATACCTACCTTTATATAGATAGTGATATAAAGATTAATTGTTTATTCTATATTTTATAGATTTGATTGGCGAGTAAATACCATTAGATCCATCTGATGCTTCCCGTAAGAAAAACGGAAGTAAATACAAGTGGCACACAACTGATTGATACGTTTCAAGTAAGTATACTTCCAGACTTGAAGATCATGTTGAGGTGTTCAGTGGAATTTTGAGCTTGTTAACTCTCCTTTATGCTCAATAACGGCAGCGACCATATGCTGCATCGATTGCATAGGTCAATCGAAGAGGCGCACAACTACAGCATGACAATGCTTCAGAACACACCGCAAATTTCAAGCATAAACTTGAAAATTTCAGATACAAGAAGTACAGCTTCACTCTCCATAGAAAATATATATACCTTTTTATATCCATCTCTCGTTTTTTTGAATGGACACAAGTTTACCAATGTTTAGGTAGGAGCGATTACAAGAAGTGTTTTTTTTCTCTGAACCGTCAAATGGTATAAGAGTGGAATAGATCTCTTGATACAACGATGCTAAACAGACAATATAATACAAAGGGATATATTTTAAAGAATAAACACTTTTCGAGTGCAATTTGCTTGAACTATTAAAGCTTGAAATACAAGAAAAAAAAATTCGACTCAAGCGAGTATATATATATATATATATATATATATATATATATATATATATATATATATATATATATATATATATATATATATATATATATATATATAAATTTGAAGATGAGATGAATTAGATGCACATTTCGGTTGTGTACATCATAGTCTATTTCGACCTTATTTTGGTCTCCTCAGATGTACATTCAACCACGATTCAGACATCTGAAGATGTTCTGAGGAGACCAAAATAAGGTCGAAATAGACTATTATGTACACAACCGAAATGTGCATCTAATTCATCTCATCTTCAAATTCATACTTGCTCTGCTTAATTGGACATCGAGCTCTCTTATTCGGATTCCTACCGAAACCATTCGAACCAGTATACTATATATATATATATATATATATATATATATATATATATATATACATATATATATTATTTTGTCAGATTCTCTGCATAGCCGGGGAATACTTCTGGTATTGGTTATTTTTGACAAAGGGAAGTTTCTTTTCCCGAAATATTAAATAATGATTTTTTAATCATCCGGACATCACACAAACAGCTAACAACACTCTTGCTGTTATGTAAGATTTTAGGAAAAATAAATAGTAAGTCATATTTCGTATTCAATTTATTGTTTATGTTCCTTACAACTTGCATCTTACCCGGAATTTGCATTGCCCACAGCCTTTAAAAACATACTACTACTATACCCAGCAATGCTTTAAGCAAACTACCATTCTCTACTATATATATATATATATATATATATATATATATATATATATATATATATATATATATATAATAGAATTAACGATAGGTGAAGTATCGTTAAAGTGATCTATCGTGATAAAGTAAAGCTCAATACGTTGAGTAGAGCAATCAATTTCAAAGAAGGAAAGATGAAGATAAAAAATAAAATTAATACAAATTTTATTACATCGAAAGTTCATATGCAAGGAGTTACACTAATCCTTAATCCATGTCTGAACTTTCGATGTAATAAAATTTGTATCAATTTTAGGTAATTTTATGTAATTTTGTGCAATTTTTTATCTTCATCTTTCCTTCTTTAAATATATATACATCTTTCCTTCTTTAAATATATATACGGTTTGTTTCTTTCATAGGTTGTGGGCTGCGGCGTTGTCTGATTGTGGAAATAATTATATATATCATCTCACATTCAAGAAATCTAATATTTATTTGCTCGCTTGGTTAGCTTGTTGGATGACATCGTCCTAGCGAGTATAAAATCCTACTTGTGAGACATTGGCCTGGGTTCATAGTAGTTGGATGACTACACCCCTTGTTGAAAACAGTAGGTAAATTCCACAGTCGGTCATCGCCGCGGTTTGCTTAATCTGTGTAAATTAATAGACATTCTTGTATGTGGCGAGGTAGCTCAGTGGCAGAGTACTCGCTTACCATGCAAGTGACTCGGGTTTCGAATCCTGAGTTCGGATGTGTTCTACTGATGAGCCCAAAGGAGGGCGAAACTCGAGTCTAGGACTTCCGGTTTGTTTCTTTCATAGGTTGTGGGCTGCGGCGTTGTCTGATTGTGGAAATAATTATATATATATATATATATAGATGCAAACATT
>OY744518.1:2157500-2192500 GCA_963556195.1 Sepiola atlantica
AAAGTTCTTCAACCAGCAATTGCCATGGAAAATAACACTTTACCTGAGAGTTCAACATTCAAACTCCTCGGTCTATCATTCACATGGAACATGAATTGGAATAAATACAGTGAAGACATTGCCAAGGCTGCTGCAAAGAAGGTGGGCTCCCTCTACCGTGCTAGTAAACTTCTCACACCTGACAAAAAAGAGTCGCCAACTTAATAGGTCCCCCACTATCCACCAAGCTCCAGCCCTATCCCATCGCCGCAATGTTGCATCCTTGTGCTTGTTTTACAAATACTTCAATGGATTGTGCTCTGATAAACTTGCTACACTAGTGCCCCCTCGACATACATTCACTAGACCAACTCGACAATCAGCCAAATACCATACATTCACTGTGCAGCTCCCCAAATACCGGAGAGCCTTCTACTCCAATAGCTTTTTTCCTCGTGCTGCCGAACTCTGAAACTCCCTCCCTGCTCCCTGTTTCCCCGACTGTACTGACAAGCAGAAATTTAAAACTAATGTAAACAGACATCTTGCTGCACAGCTCCCAACTTAGGATGACCCCAAACACCTACACCCTAATTCTAAGTAAACCCTTACGTCTACAGTGGCGATACTCCTTGTTTGGGGTGAACTATGTTAAAAAAATCGAAAACAGTCGCATCGCTTCTTTGCATTTTCAGATATATTACTGAGCCCATTACATTTTCATACATAGAATGAGCAAGAAGAACAACCGAATCTATCGTTTACAAAATAATTAATCTACAAATCAATCTCATACAAAGCATCTGGTTTTCCCTGTGAAACATTCACAGCAAGAACTTCTCTTTATCTATCTTTGTACCAACAACCAAATAGAACTTCCACGACAAAGTTTATTTCCTAGAAAACCCTCTCTGTGGAACAAAATACCACGAGACTGCTTCCAAACAGACTATAACATGGTGGTATTCAAGTCTAATGTAAACAAATACTTGTTGAGCAGTCTTCTTGGATAATCAATTCTTCTTAAGAATTTTTCTGCCCATTCTAACCTATTGTTTACAAACCGAGTAGCCCCATTAACATAAAAAATACATTTACATCATGAAGAGATATGTGAAGATATTAGAATTTAAAGTATAAATAATTTCAACAAAATTACTGGATTCGGCGTTAAATATCTTGAATAGTGTCGATATGCCGTTAAATAGAAAAACAAACAAACAACAACTTTATTGAAATGGAACATTAGTTTTTTTTGTGCGAATAATTTTCATATTTCTCGTTTGAATTTGTTTAAAATTAGAAAGTTTATCAAATCGATAATTTGAATTTGATTACTAATTTCATAAGTCGGTGTTAAGCATATTATCACTAATTTCATAAGTGCATATTATCACCCAGTTTCATAAATGAAAAAAAAAACCCATAAGAATATGTCGGAGGTACAAAAGCCACCATTCATTTAGGCAAGTCCCAGAAGGGAATAGCAGTTCGATGAGATGCTGCAAGTCTACTATCTCTAAAACAAATTTGATCAAAACGGTCCAAATGCCGTTACAAACACAAACGAACAGCGAGTGATGAATGTTTGCTTAGAAGGATTCTTATTCCTATCAATTTGTAAATGTTGTGTAGTTTCTAAAGCCTGCACCAATGCTAGATTATTGGCAAGAAAAGGGGCCCTGAATTTCGCTTAAAGAACTTCAGGAATGGCTAGAAGTTACTGGAGTAAAAGTGATTACGGATACAATTCGTCGTTCACTTTGTCGATATGACATCTTTTCGAGATCTCCAAGGATAAAAAACACTTGTTTTAGTGAAACTAAATTGGATTTTGCACAAGGCAATTTTATCAAATCTGCAGCATTTTGGGAAATATACTTTGGTCAAATGAAACGATAACTGAATTTTATGACAGAAAGGCAATGGTAATAGTCTGAAGAAAGTAGAATACTGAATACTCGCCGAAGAATTGAAGGAGACATTGAAATATCAGAAGGGATGATTAATGGAGTAAATTGTAGGAATATTCTGGAGAGAAATTTACGTCAGAGTGCACATTCGATTTGATATGAAGTTGGATCTTTCACAAAAATAACAATTCTTGACATATTGCAAAACTTAGAAACCATGGTTAAGTCTAAATAAAATAGACGTTCTGAAATCACTAAGCCAATCTTCATATCACGAGCTGATCGAAAATATATGGAGAGAACTTAAACTGATAATTCAAAGAAGGAACATACTAAACCTGCATGAACTATAGTAATTCTTTTGTGAAGAATGGACAAATATTTGCCAAGAAACATGCGTCAAATTCGTAGATGACGCCATCATGTTGCAATTGGCAATAACGGTTACGCTACGAAATATTAATATTTATTGAAAACTTTTGCCTTATTAAATATTGTTTTTTTTCTGTGGGATATTTTTTAGACTAATTTTGAAAAATATTATTATTTTTCTCAAGGCTAAATGTATTTTCAGTAGTAAATGTTTCATTGGTCTAACTGTGTTAAAAATACATAAAGAAACCTTTTTGTAATTCGTTGGAAACTTTTGCGTGACTATGTGTGTATTATTAAACATTTTCGAAATTCAAAAATGTTCCCGTAAATATTTGGAAATTCCAAAAATTTTTCATAAATATTTAATAATATACATATGTATAACAAATCAAAACTGATCATTGGTGGGCAAGTTAATATTTAAATACAGACATTTCCACTGCGAATATATAATGGAAGAAATTATGATTTTAAATGGAAGTCTGTAAACATGTGACAAATGATTAAATGCAAACATTAACAAATCATATAAACATGTATCAATATTATTTTAATTAATTATTATATTAATATTATTTTTATTAATTATCATATTAATATTATTTTAATTAATTATTATATTAATATTATTTTAATTAATTATTATATTAATATTATTTTAATTAATTATCATATTAATATTATTTTAATTAATTATTATGTTAATATTATTTTAATTAATTATTATATTAATATTATTTTAATTAATTATTATATTAATATTATTTTAATTAATTATCATATTAATATTATTTTAATTAATTATTATATTAATATTATTTTAATTAATTATCATATTAATATTATTTTAATTAATTATCATATTAATATTATTTTAATTAATTATTATATTAATATTATTTTAATTAATTATTATATTAATATTATTTTAATTAATTATCATATTAATATTATTTTAATTAATTATTATATTAATATTATTTTAATTAATTATCATATTAATATTATTTTAATTAATTATTATATTAATATTATTTTAATTAATTATTATATTAATATTATTTTAATTAATTATTATATTAATATTATTTTAATTAATTATCATATTAATATTATTTTAATTAATTATCATATTAATATTATTTTAATTAATTATTATGTTAATATTTAAGAAGAAAATCC
This sequence comes from Sepiola atlantica, assembly GCA_963556195.1. Taxonomy (NCBI): domain Eukaryota; kingdom Metazoa; phylum Mollusca; class Cephalopoda; order Sepiida; family Sepiolidae; genus Sepiola; species Sepiola atlantica. The sequence continues at coordinate 2,160,950 of OY744518.1, forward strand.
AGTAAAATAATTACGCAGAATTGGGAAATATTTGAAGAACTTGAAATATAGAAACAGGTACCAAAATCGTTGAATTTGGCATTAAGTCACGCGAAAAGGGTTGATATGCAGTAATAAAAGACACCAAACCAACCATAAAAATCAACAAGTCGTTATAAATCGCATTTCTCTCTTAATTAGTAAAACACAAAAACAATATATGCAAAAAAAAAACGAATCTAGCTGTATTTCCTCCAACTCTAGAAAAAAAGGTATTCAACTTTCTTTTACACTCAATAACCTCGAATATTTTGTCTAATAATCGGCGCCAGGCCAGGAAATGAACGTCTGATACCCTGGCCAGATGTCGTCGTTGTCAAAGAAAATATTTATGAGTGCCACGAGTAACCCCTCTCCCTATAACGAATTAATGGTTTCCTACTTCTTCTCTCCATTTTCTCTGACTAGCATCGCGCACATGACATCGTTGGTATCACAATTACAACTTTTTTTAGTGTTAAATAATAAAAATAACTCAACTTTAAATTAAGAAATCTCAACTGCAAAATAAAACAACTCAACTTCAAATTAAGAAAGCTCAACTTAAATGTAAACAAAATTAACTTCGAATTAAGAAGGCTCAATTTCAAATGAGAAAAGTCCAAGTTGAAATTGAAACAGCTCAACTTCAAATTGAAAAGAAAGCTCACCTTTATATTAAACACAGCTCAACTTTAAATAAAAGTAACTCAATTTGGAATTAATAAAGTGAATGTAAAATTAAAAAGCTCATCCGGAATTCAAAAACGCTCAGCTTAAAATTAAAAAGGATCAACTTCAAACTAAAAAATCAGATTCAAATTAATAAAGTTCAATTTAACATAAAAAGCTCAACTACAAAAAGAAACGTTAGTTCAGTTTATATGGAGACTGTACAATTGTTTTGTATACGAATAGTTTGTTGATCAATTTCTATTGTCAGTGGATCCTTTTTTAAATGAATAGTTTGTAAACGATAGATTCTTTTTAACCCATATAGTGGACGCTAATAGGTATTACTATTCTGGGTCAGAATGGGCCAAGGAATTGCTGTGAACTACGGGGTCACTCAGCACACCCCGCAGCTCCCAACTTGGGGGACTTCATCACTGAATGAAGTTCTTATTATCATAGACAAAATAATTAAGAGCACTGCTTTACTTTCCAATTATATAGACATTTATAGTTACATTTCCCCTCGGCACACGTGTCGATAATCAGACAGTTCTATTTTTTCAATAGCTAATTATTGGCTAATAAGATAAATTAATGAATATTATAGACATCTATGTATCGTTTTGAGCAAGATGATAGATATATTTTGTGTGTGCAGATGTGCAATCCAGATTGCTGGAAAATACTTTTGAAGGTTAAACATTATAGTCAAGTAATATATATATATATATATATATATATATATATATATATATATATATATATATATATATATATATATATATATATATATTTGTTATTGTACGTATGCGTATCGTCCCTTTTTAATCAGGACTCATCAGCATAGAGATATGACTATTCACTACCGGTCGTACGATTCTAAACCCTGGATTACAAGTATTTTTCAACTCTAATCCAACGTCGTTAACCGCGCGGCCAATATTTGAATAACCGATTAACAACGATAATTTTAACACATTTAAAAGCGGCACGATATCCAGGCATTCTACTTCTATTAAAGAAGGAATGATGCATATAAAGCAAGTGACGTCATGCTGAGTATATATATATATGTATATATATGTATATATATATATATATATATATATAGAGAGAGAGAGAGAAAGAGAGAGAGAGATATAACTATATATATAAAAGGTATGAACCTATTGTAAAATGATTTAAGCTCAATATACGGGATAGAACAATAATATAGAAAGAGAAATAACAAATGTGAAAATGACCAATCTATTCAGTTCGTCAATGCAAAGTGTATTCAATAAAAATATGTTTATTTTTTCTTTCCTTGAGCCAGGCTTTTCAAAGATTGGAATCTTATCATCAGAAGAATTACATAGATACATAAATTGACAGGGAAGTAGGCAAAATTCAAAAGTTGAAAAATTTGAGAAAATAATATAAAACAGTATATATATATATATATATATATATATATATATATATATATATATATATATATATATATATATACATACATATATATATATATGTATATATATATATATAATTCAATTTTTCTTTTATTTTGATTGTGATAGTTTAAAATTAGTCTAATTATATCTAATTAAAATTTAGTTGATTTAATTTTCTAATAATATTTCTTATAATTTTTCCGTTGTAGATAAGCTTAGATACTTAACCCGTTAAAATTTACGATTTTTATTTTTTGCATTTTTAATTTTTAATTCTTAATTTCTAAAATCACCATTTTGGAATGTTTAGAATGTCATATATGGCCTAGTCGATGAATCTTCTACTTTAAATGTAATTTTGAATATTTTGTATTTCTTTTTCATTTTATTTAGTAGTTGTTTATTTATTTTCTTTATTTTCTTGATTTATTATTCTATTGCTTATTAGTTTATTTCATTTCATCTTATACTTTAATATTATAGTATCGACATATCTATATAAGTATGTATATGTGTCTGTGTGGATGGGCTTTGAGCCGAATTCATGTATACATTTGTATATGTATCTAAATGTATTGAATTCGGCAGTTTACGGCAGATGTATTAGTTATCTCCATTTATAGTGATTTCAATGTTTTAGCTAAGTTTTTAATACTTTTGAATTAATTCCTGGCCGTTAAATTTTCGAATAAGTTTATTTGAAATTGGCGGTTCTTGTAATACTTATCCACGGCTGGTTGGGAAATAATTTTGAGATATTTTAAACAATATTTACCTCAGAGTTTAAAATTACATGCATTTTATATATATGACTCTCTTATTCGATTGCTACCACATTGAAATGACGGCAATATTTTGAGCTAAGACTTTATTGATCTTATAATTACATTCTCAGATAGTAATTAACGTACAACTACTTTACAATTGTTCAGTTTTTTTTAATGTACTCCTCTAGACTTTTTAAAAATCTATGTATAAATGACTTCTTGTTTTTTATTTTTCTTCTAATTGCTCTCTGATGAGTTTCATAAATTTCTTCATTTTTTATTATATTTTTTTAATTGTTTTTAAATATATATAATTTTTATATATGAAAATACAAAAACAATTCATTTTGCTTCCTTATAAAAGCTTTTGATTTTCTTATATATATATATATATATATATATATATATATATATATATATATATATATATATATTTGTATATGTGCACGTGTGTGTAGATATTAATTTATTATCCTATTTTCGAATTATTATTTTTTCTAATTATTATTTTTTCTTTTATTATTTTTAAAATTATTTTTTCTTTCTTATTTTTTAATTATTGTATTTTCTCTGATTATTTAATTTTGAGTTTTTTCTAATTCTCTTAATGTTACTTAATGTTTTTTTACTTTGCATTTTGTCTTTGGTTTAATTTGAAATGTTTTGTTTCTCTTATTATATATAATTTGTATACTTATACTCTTCATCTTTTTTTCTAATTATGGTACATTATTGTTTTCTCATAATTAGAATTATAAGATAAAACATGTACGTATGTAGAAAGATATATATATATATATATATATATATATATATATATATATATATATATATATATATATATATATATATATATAGTATGGTAAGTCAATGAAAATTGATTAGACCTGCAAATGGAAGCAAATCAATATCTTCAGTTGTTCAAAACAAGGAGCAGTTTAGTTAATAAAAAATATTTATTTTTCATCTCTTTCATTCCTTAAACCAGGTTTTTCAAAGATTAAAATCTTATCATCAGAGGAAAATTATGATTGATAAGTTGACAGAAGAGGACTTTCAAAGTTCTAAATTTGAAGGAGTTTTTAAAAAAATGTTAAAGTTCAAACGGGTATGAGAATCACCAATAACGAAATCCAAAAAAGCGTGGGGCTCAGAAATATTGGTAAATCTGTATAAAAATCCAATGACGACGATTCCACCCAGGTCTGTTGTCCTCGGAGAAGGGATCAAATAAGATTGGCCATGTTAAGGAAAACAATATTCTTCCTGTCTTCAGTTTAGCGTATTCCAAGGCAAAAACAACGACAAAATCTCAATGGAGTCAAAGCGAACTGTTGCAATGTATAAAAATTACTTGGGAATTGTGGGATAGCATAAAGTAGGGAAGAGAAAAAAGAAGGGGAAGAGAAAAAAACGCTAGACAAAATATAGAGACAGAAGAAAGGGCAAGAACTAAAGAAGAAAAGAGAAAAAAAGGAAAAAAGAGAAAAAGAAAAGCGAGTGAAAAAAGAGTGCAATCCGACAGGAAGGGGGAGGGGTTAAGGGATTCCAATCAAAATGATATTTAGGCAGAAAAAGGGAGCGGAAGATAAAAGTCAAGATAAAAAATAATAAAAATAAATTCCAAGGTGGCCGAATACAAAATGTCTGGTCAGCACAGTTAAATAATGTTCCCGTGAGGAATGTAAGTAGATTTAATACAGATAAGAAACCAAATCTGGCTTTTAAGGAAGATTTGGCTGAGATAATTTTGGATGGGGAAATAATATAGGGACAGGGTTTTTTATGGGGGTGTGAATAATCGAAAAGAAGGAAGAAGAACTGTTGTCGCTAATAAGGTTAATTCCTATTTCTTGTTTTAACAAGAAATGGGAATTGTCTGTCTTATTATAATTCTTACGGTCTGAGTAAATTTCTTTATGAGGTAAAAGGGGTGCTAAGGGATTTTGAATCAATTGTCAATCTATAAATAAATCGACAATGTAGGTGGTTAAAAATAGGGAAACGATGGGGGTGTTAAGCAGATGCAAAACAACTTAGACTAATGAATAATAAATAAAAAATAAAAATAAATAGTGAAAAACAAAGAATAGATAATAGAATTTAAAGATGGGGGTAGATAGGTATATAGTTGCAATGCTGCCTCCACCCGCTCGCGGTAGTGAACAACTGCTCCTTACATCATTGAACATCCACCGTAATCTGACATGAATTGTGAATAAAGCACATGTGAACAACCACGTGAACAAAGCCGCATATACACACACAAATGCACATATAAAAAACCACACAATGCATACATACATACATATACATATACATATATACCTATATATATACACATATGCACAAAACACACAAGCACCTAAGCGTCTTCCGTACACTTGCACAGCAAAAAACGCTTATACACACAAGCGCAGTACCAATACATGCACTTGAGATCTCAGACAACCACATATATATACACATGCTGAATGTATAAAAAGCAATTATTCATACACTCACAGCACCAATACATGCACCTGAAATTTCAAACAACCTCTTAAAGGTACACATGTATACAAGTTACCATATTTTTGCTCTATCCAGTATATTGAGCTTTCCTTTTAGTTATATTTTACACACACACACACACACACACACACACACACACACACACACACACACACACACACACACACACACACATATATATATATATATATATATATATATATATTAGTATTTTATATATCCACATAAAAATTTATAAGGAGATATAATTTTTTATGTATTAATTTTTAGTATTTACTTCAACAGTGCTCGATACGTAAGTAGAGCTAGGTAGTAAGCTATGAAAATATATTTATGGCAATTAAGTTACACAGAGCTTCCCGCGTTTCATCCCCGGGGAATCTTCAGACTAAAATGCATGGAGTTATTTTTGCCGGATGTTTTTATATACACGGCTAGCTAGTTAACCAATCAGATTCATTGTTGTTCTCTCAGCCAATCGTTGGGCTCCCCACGAACAAAGGTGTGGTTAGTGTTACTTCCTATATCGTGTTCTATTGTTCTGTTTTCTATAGAATAAAATAAACTCAACCACACACCATCTCTTTTCTTTCATTCGCCCTTAACGATACCTATAAAAAATTAACTCCAGTCTTCTTATTTTAAAAAAACCTAATCCTGAAGACGACTAAGAAAGTCGAAAGCGCTCGAGAAAAAAATGACCGAATCAAGAACAATCGGGGAAATGCTCTACGGATTGCCACCTGAAACCAGAAGGATAGCTCGACGGTTTGAGAACCTCACGAAGAAGATTTACAAACGAGAAAGTTCCGTGACGTTCAACAACGCTTGCTTGGATAATGACTTGCTGCATATATATATATATATATATATATATATATATATATATATATATATATATATATATATATATACACACACACACACATATATATATATATATATATATATATATATATATATATATACCCACACACACACACACACATATATATATATATATATATATATATATATATATATATATATATAAATCAAATATGAAAATAAAAGTAAACTTTTAGTAGATAGAACCTATAGTGAAATGGTTTAAGCTCAATGTACGAGATAGAGCAATTATAAAGATAGATGAAAGAAGAGTGATAAACATGTACGAATGTCCAGATTTATTTCAAACTTCGATTGTTCGATGCAAGGTATATTCTGTAATAAAATTATGTTTATTATTCTTTCCTTAAGCCAACGCTTTTCAAAGATCGAAATCTTATCATCAGAGGAATTATGCAGATAGATAAGTTGGCAGTGGAACAGCCAAGATTCAACATTTGAAAAAATATTAAGAATGGAGAGTTGAAACAAAAGTTCGTGTAAAAAAGATATGGGGTTTGCCTAGTTGGTAATTGTCCGTTGATAGATTGTCCAATGAAAGGAGATTTAGATGGAGAAGAAAAGTATTCCGTGAAGACAGCATGGAAAAGCGTTCAAAAATGAAGTAACTCAAATAGTGAGATGTTGAGTTCAAATCGTAGGTGGAGCGCACTTAATCGGAATTAATATGAGAAATCGGGCCATTTTAAAAATACTTCCTGGGCCGGAGTTGAATTGTATACAATCGAAGTTTGAATTAAATCTGGACATTCGTACATGTTTATCACTCTCCATTCATCTATCTTTATATATATATATATATATATATATATATATATATATACCTGCCAAAGAATACCCGTCTAAAAAAAGGTGCTTTGCTTGTTAATAATATCGAACACAACAATATTATATCACTTATATGCCTCATTATGAGTTAAAATCAAGATATAGATGCTACTAAACCTTGTACTAAAGTACTTATTCCAATTTTGATCAGAATTCATTCAAATATTTTGAGTCTACGGATGTTTAAAATAATTGAAATTAATTGTGCCTAAATAGTGTATCATGACGATCAATAAAATTGCATGAAAATCGGAAATATTTTCATTTTTGAACTGTGGGTGGGGTGGGGGGTCTATACTATTCACTCTAACAACTCTTTAAAATACTCCAAAGAAACTAAATTTGGGAAATATTTATTAATTGGTGTCTGATACACATTGTTAAAATTTAATCAAAATCGGAAGTATCTGAAGGTTCACGAATGGATCCCAGCCCCCGTCCATAACACTAGATTAAACTAAATATAACCAACATTCCTCACTCTTACACCTAGCAACTTTCGATGATAGTGATTGATCACTTTGTTTCGGAGATTTTGGCACACATAAATAAAAGCATATGCAGATGCCTAACTTTATATAGAACATTTGTAAAAGAGATTCTATGCAAACTATTAGGTAACATAAATCATATGTTATTGATGGTTAAATTTATATTGGTAAAATCAATAATACGTTGGTCGCTGTTGTTTATGAATTCTACCATTCTAGACGCATGTTTCAAGTGCGACAATTCACTGTTTGTTTGACAACTACAGACGGCACGGTGGTTTAGTGGTTAACGACGCGGACTGAGGACCTGGGTGTGCCAGGTTCAAATCCAGTTTGTTCCACAGAAACACTTTCATCAAAACCCTACGCATGACTTTGTGTCTAACCTGGAGAGGAAGTAAATACAATACTTATTCACATAAAAGGGACCCGGCGATGGAGGGGTATTATTCTATTACAAATATAAGGTAGTGTTTCTGTATGTTTGTCTGTTCGTGCACTACTAACTTTTAAACCTTAGAATGTAAAATTTGGAATGGTCGTCACTGAACACATTATTCTAAGAGGGTTAGGGTTAGGGGAATGTACTTATTTAAAAATATTTATATTTGTATGAATTATGCCTTACTGGAAATATGTTTTTCTGTTTTAATGAGATTCGATTATTATTATTATTATTATTATTATTATTATTATTATTATTATTATTATTATTATTATTATTATTATTAATACTACTACTACTCATAATAATAATAAAAATAATAATTAAAAAAATAATGATGATGATGATGATGATAATAATAATAATAATCAGCAGCAGTAGCAGGTTTTTTAATTACTCCTGGAGGAGGACCCCCTCACTGGTTACCTTCCATCTGGTTCTGTCCCTGGCTAGGCGTCGCCACGTAGGACCCAGTTGGCTGTCGAGGTCGTCTCTCAACCAGGATATTGGTCTTCCTCTTGGTCTTTTCCATTCTGTCGCTCGATATGTCCACCAGTTGTCTGTCCAAAGGTGGCCTGTCTATCTACATTTAGACGTTCGTATGGTGATGACGATGTTGTTCATTCCAGTTTGCCTCCCGGGTATGTGTACTTTAATTTCAAGTACTGTCTGTGATGATTTATCGCAGCAGCGTGGGCTCTGACATTAGGCTCGTTACTCTAGGCTGAATCTGCGAACTGCGTTCGAGCCCATGCGACCGCTTGCAACCACCACTCTTGCACTGATAAGGGTAGAAAAACCGAAACGACGTCGTCTGTACGTATAAAACACTTTAATATATATATATATATATATATATATACACACACATTTAGGATGGTTAGGGCATATTGCCCAGAGGTCAATTACGCAGAATTAACTGGCCCTTCTGGGGTTTTATTACCGTATCATAAAAGGGAGTTGCGAGTCAACTGTTTGAATGAAAGAGAAGAATCGGAGTGTATGTTATCAGCTAGAATCTAATTGTATGTCTTGCTCCACTTTTCAAACTTTGAGTAGTGGTAGCAAAACAATAGCACCTTCTTTTGTGCAACAGTCCATGGTTTTTTTTTGCATTTTTTTGTTGCTGTATTTGATGGAGATAGGGGGCCAAAGCCTTTTGTCTTAAAGCCTGATGGCTGATCCTGGTTGGCCTCTGTATTGGCTGTAGAACCATTTCCAGAGGCAGGAGGGTTCACACCATTGCTTACATCTTCCTACCTGGTATATGAACGGGTTGATGGGCCCTTTTTGATCCTGGGTGCCGGTCTGCCAATATTCATTTTTGGTTTTTATTCATATTTTTATGATTTCCTCATTGTCAACGGCTTCTAATTCATTATTCGAAGCTGCCCTCTATTAACAGAGGGGGTGCCGCCGTCCGCAATTCGGGAGACGTGCTGGATGGTTTGAGGAGACAGCACACCATTTTTCTTTGAATATTTGGTCAGGGTTTACTTCAAGTAAAAAGTATGTTCATGTCAGAGTCTCTGACAAACCCCTGTACAGAGAAACTGAAGACACCCGAGGGTGGTGTCTAGTAGGCATTCAAGTCCTCTCCATCTGTATGAACTAATAAATGTTAAGTTAAATGCCAATAAATGCTTGCCCAATTTCATATTTTTCGTTCAGTCCTCCCGAACCCCTTCCCAAAACTAAAAACCTAAGCTGTCTTCTCTCTTTCAGTAGCATTTTAATTTGTATGTGGCTTGAGTTAGCTGAATTTCGATAGAAATGGTAGCTGAAACATGTATGCCGATATGTAGCCAATAATGTTTGTATAAATTAAAGAATTTATACTATATATATATATATATATATATATATATATATATCATATTTTCAAACGGTCAAAAGCCAAATAAACAATGCGATTTCTTTAAAGAAATTATTTATCTATTTTAAAACTAAGATTATCGACGTAAAACGTCTTCATCAGAAGTAATAGATATTTTCTTTCTTCTTTTTAGTTACATTTAAGTCATTTAGTAAGAGTAAATTCGTTTGGTGGTGTTAACGGTCGTAGTTCAAATGTCGATATTGTGAGGTTACGCGGGCAATGTGTATTGATATAAGGAAACATAGTCACATTATTTTAAGAAAGAGAGAGAGAGAGAGAGAGAGATAATGAGCGTGAGGTAGAGAGGGGGAGAGGGAGAACGAGGGCACGCGAGACGGAGAAATGACGCGCATTCAATCTTTGAAAAATATGGACTAAAACTGAAATCTAAGCTTGAAAGAGAAAAGCTGTACAAACAATTGAAATATCTAAAAACGCACAGACCGCTTAATCTGTAGTATAGCAAACGCAGAGCTGAAAGTTCAATATTGAAACACTACCGTACTTCAAACATAACGAAATAAAGATTCAATAAAATTAATATGACTAACTATAACTCAAGGAAAACTGGACTATTAAGGGACTGACTTTAGAAGTAAGTCATCAGCAAACGGTGTTGTGTCAGATTTAGTTTTCGTTATTAAACTTTCCCTGTGAAATAACTTCAGGTGAGAGTTTCAGTTTCCCAAATTAATTTATTTATTAATATAATTATGAAATTGTTAAGTGAATGTACAGAATAGTTAACTAATCCTCTTCTCTTTGTTAATATTGGCTTTCTAAAAAATAACGCTATTATTTTAGCAAATACCGTACACGGCAGAAGGACCAAAACTAGAATAATGCATTTGAGTACATATTTTTGTAAACGAAATTTATTACAATAAAAAACAATGACAATTAATTAAATTTTCCTCGAAAAACTCAACCCATTTATTTGATTAATTCCTCTACATGAAATACACAGATAAATATTTTTTGGCAATCACCGTCTAGCTCCGTACAACTTCATATTTGGGTCGCTCAAAATTCCGGTTTGCTACAACTCAGTTATTAGAATAAAGTACAGCAAAAAACAATAACACAAACACGTTTATATAAAAATAAAACATCAACAGTTAATATAACAAAATAAAACATCAACAGCAAATATAACAAAGTAAAACATCAACAGTTAATATAACAAAGTAAAACATCAACAGTTAATATAACAAAATATAACATCAACAGTTAATATAACAAAATAAAACATCAATAGTTAATATAACAAAATATAACATCAACAGTTAATATAACAAAATATAACATCAACAGTTAATATAACAAAATATAACATCAACAGTTAATATAACAAAGTATAACATCAACAGTTAATATAACAAAATGAAACATCAACAGTTAATATAACAAAATATAACATCAAAAGTTAATATAACAAAATATAACATCAACAGTTAATATAACAAAATATATCATCAACAGTTAATATAACAAAATATAACATCAACAGTTAATATAACAAAGTATAACATCAACAGTTAATATAACAAAATATAACATCAACAGTTAATATAACAAAATATATCATCAACAGTTAATATAACAAAGTATAACATCAACAGTTAATATAACAAAGTATAACATCAACAGTTAATATAACAAAATATAACATCAACAGTTAATATAACAAAGTATAACATCAACAGTTAATATAACAAAATAAAACATCAACAGTTAATATAACAAAGTATAACATCAACAGTTAATATAACAAAATATAACATCAACAGTTAATATAACAAAATATAACATCAACAGTTAATATAACAAAGTATAACATCAACAGTTAATATAACAAAATAAAACATCAACAGTTAATATAACAAAATATAACATCAACAGTTAATATAACAAAATAAAACATAAACAGTTAATATAACAAAGTATAACATCAACAGTTAATATAACAAAATAAAACATCAACAGTTAATATAACAAAGTATAACATCAACAGTTAATATAACAAAATAAAACATCAACAGTTAATATAACAAAATATAACATCAACAGTTAATATAACAAAATAAAACATCAACAGTTAATATAACAAAGTATAACATCAACAGTTAATATAACAAAGTAAAACATCAACAGTTAATATAACAAAATATATCATCAACAGTTAATATAACAAAGTATAACATCAACAGTTAATATAACAAAATAAAACATCAACAGTTAATATAACAAAGTATAACATCAACAGTTAATATAACAAAATAAAACATCAACAGTTAATATAACAAAATATAACATCAACAGTTAATATAACAAAGTAAAACATCAACAGTTAATATAACAAAATATAACATCAACAGTTAATATAACAAAATATATCATCAACAGTTAATATAACAAAGTATAACATCAACAGTTAATATAACAAAATAAAACATCAACAGTTAATATAACAAAGTATAACATCAACAGCAAATATAACAAAGTAAAACATCAACAGTTAATATAACAAAGTAAAACATCAACAGTTAATATAACAAAGTATAACATCAACAGTTAATATAACAAAATAAAACATCAACAGTTAATATAACAAAATATATCATCAACAGTTAATATAACAAAGTATAACATCAACAGTTAATATAACAAAGTATAACATCAACAGTTAATATAACAAAGTAAAACATCACCAGTTAATATAACAAAGTATAACATCAACAGTTAATATAACAAAGTATAACATCAACAGTTAATATAACAAAGTAAAACATCACCAGTTAATATAACAAAATATAACATCAACAGCAAATATAACAAAGTAAAACATCAACAGTTAATATAACAAAGTATAACATCAACAGTTAATATAACAAAATATAACATCAACAGTTAATATAACAAAGTATAACATCAACAGTTAATATAACAAAGTATAACATCAACAGTTAATATAACAAAGTAAAACATCACCAGTTAATATAACAAAGTATAACATCAACAGTTAATATAACAAAATATAACATCAACAGTTAATATAACAAAATATATCATCAACAGTTAATATAACAAAATATAACATCAACAGTTAATATAACAAAATATAACATCAACAGTTAATATAACAAAATATAACATCAACAGTTGATATAACAAAATATAACATCAACAGTTAATATAACAAAATATAACATCAACAGTTAATATAACAAAATATAACATCAACAGTTAATATAACAAAGTATAACATCAACAGTTAATATAACAAAATATAACATCAACAGTTAATATAACAAAATATAACATCAACAGTTAATATAAGAAAGTAAAACATCAACAGTTAATATAACAAAGTATAACATCAACAGTTAATATAACAAAGTATATCATCAACAGTTAATATAACAAAATATAACATCAACAGTTAATATAACAAAATATAACATCAACAGTTAATATAACAAAATATAACATCAACAGTTAATATAACAAAGTATAACATCAACAGTTAATATAACAAAATGAAACATCAACAGTTGATATAACAAAATATAACATCAACAGTTAATATAACAAAGTATAACATCAACAGTTAATATAACAAAATATAACATCAACAGTTAATATAACAAAGTATAACATCAACAGTTAATATAACAAAATGAAACATCAACAGTTGATATAACAAAATATAACATCAACAGTTAATATAACAAAGTATATCATCAACAGTTAATATAACAAAATATAACATCAACAGTTAATATAACAAAATATAACATCAACAGTTAATATAACAAAATATATCATCAACAGTTAATATAACAAAATATAACATCAACAGTTAATATAACAAAGTATAACATCAACAGTTAATATAACAAAATATAACATCAACAGTTAATATAACAAAATATAACATCAACAGTTAATATAACAAAGTATAACATCAACAGTTAATATAACAAAATATAACATCAACAGTTAATATAACAAAATATATCATCAACAGTTAATATAACAAAATAAAACATAAACAGTTAATATAACAAAATAAAACATCAACAGTTAATATAACAAAATATAACATCAACAGTTAATATAACAAAATATAACATCAACAGTTAATATAACAAAATATAACATCAACAGTTAATATAACAAAGTATAACATCAACAGTTAATATAACAAAATATAACATCAACAGTTAATATAACAAAATATAACATCAACAGTTAATATAACAAAATATAACATCAACAGTTAATATAACAAAGTATAACATCAACAGTTAATATAACAAAATATAACATCAACAGTTAATATAACAAAATATAACATCAACAGTTAATATAACAAAATATAACATCAACAGTTAATATAACAAAGTATAACATCAACAGTTAATATAACAAAATGAAACATCAACAGTTAATATAACAAAATATAACATCAACAGTTAATATAACAAAATATAACATCAACAGTTAATATAACAAAGTATAACATCAACAGTTAATATAACAAAATATAACATCAACAGTTAATATAACAAAATATAACATCAACAGTTAATATAACAAAATATATCATCAACAGTTAATATAACAAAGTATAACATCAACAGTTAATATAACAAAGTATATCATCAACAGTTAATATAACAAAATATAACATCAACAGTTAATATAACAAAATATAACATCAACAGTTAATATAACAAAATATAACATCAACAGTTAATATAACAAAGTATAACATCAACAGTTAATATAACAAAATGAAACATCAACAGTTAATATAACAAAATATAACATCAACAGTTAATATAACAAAATATAACATCAACAGTTAATATAACAAAATATATCATCAACAGTTAATATAACAAAATATAACATCAACAGTTAATATAACAAAGTATAACATCAACAGTTAATATAACAAAATATAACATCAACAGTTAATATAACAAAATATAACATCAACAGTTAATATAACAAAATATAACATCAACAGTTAATATAACAAAGTATAACATCAACAGTTAATATAACAAAATGAAACATCAACAGTTAATATAACAAAATATAACATCAACAGTTAATATAACAAAATATAACATCAACAGTTAATATAACAAAGTATAACATCAACAGTTAATATAACAAAATATAACATCAACAGTTAATATAACAAAATATAACATCAACAGTTAATATAACAAAATATATCATCAACAGTTAATATAACAAAGTATAACATCAACAGTTAATATAACAAAGTATATCATCAACAGTTAATATAACAAAGTATAACATCAACAGTTAATATAACAAAATATAACATCAACAGTTAATATAACAAAGTATAACATCAACAGTTAATATAACAAAATATAACATCAACAGTAAATATAACAAAATATAACATCAACAGTTAATATAACAAAGTATAACATCAACAGTTAATATAACAAAATATAACATCAACAGTTAATATAACAAAATATAACATCAACAGTTAATATAACAAAGTATAACATCAACAGTTAATATAACAAAGTATAACATCAACAGTTAATATAACAAAATATAACATCAACAGTTAATATAACAAAGTATAACATCAACAGTTAATATAACAAAATATATCATCAACAGTTAATATAACAAAATATATCATCAACAGTTAATATAACAAAATATAACATCAACAGTTAATATAACAAAATATAACATCAACAGTTAATATAACAAAGTATATCATCAACAGTTAATATAACAAAATAAAACATCAACAGTTAATATAACAAAATATAACATCAACAGTTAATATAACAAAGTATAACATAAACAGTTAATATAACAAAATATAACATCAACAGTTAATATAACAAAATAAAACATCAACAGTTAATATAACAAAATATATCATCAACAGTTAATATAACAAAATATAACATCAACAGTTAATATAACAAAATATAACATCAACAGTTAATATAACAAAGTATAACATCAACAGTTAATATAACAAAATATAACATCAACAGTTAATATAACAAAGTATAACATCAACAGTTAATATAACAAAATATATCATCAACAGTTAATATAACAAAATATAACATCAACAGTTAATATAACAAAGTATATCATCAACAGTTAATATAACAAAATAAAACATCAACAGTTAATATAACAAAATATAACATCAACAGTTAATATAACAAAGTATAACATAAACAGTTAATATAACAAAATAAAACATCAACAGTCAATATAACAAAATATAACATCAACAGTTAATATAACAAAATATAACATCAACAGTTAATATAACAAAATATAACATCACTAGTTAATATAACAAAATATAACATCACTAGTTAATATAACAAAATATAACATCACTAGTTAACATAACAAAATATAAAATCAACAGTTTATATAACAAAATATAACATCAACAGTTAATATAACAAAATATAACATCACTAGTTAATATAACAAAATATAACATCACTAGTTAATATAACAAAATATAACATCACTAGTTAATATAACAAAATATAACATCACCAGTTAATATAACAAAATATAAAATCAACAGTTTATATAACAAAATATAACATCAACAGTTAATATAACAAAGTATAACATCAACAGTTAATATAACAAAATATAACATCAACAGTTTATATAACAAAGTATAACATAAACAGTTAATACAACAAAATATATCATCAACAGTTAATATAACAAAATATAACATCAACAGTTAATATAACAAAGTATAACATCAACAGTTAATATAACAAAATATAACATCAACAGTTAATATAACAAAATATAACATCAACAGTTAATATAACAAAATATAACATCAACAGTTAATATAACAAAATATAACATCAACAGTTAATATAATAAAATATAACATCACCAGTTAATATAACAAAATATAACATCACTAGTTAATATAATAAAATATAACATCACCAGTTAATATAACAAAATATAAAATCAACAGTTAATATAACAAAATATAACATCAACAGTTAATATAACAAAGTATAACATCAACAGTTAATATAACAAAATATAACATCAACAGTTAATATAACAAAGTATAAAATCAACAGTGTATATAACAAAATATAACATCAACAGTTAATATAACAAAATATAACATCAACAGTTAATATAACAAAATATAACATCAACAGTTATATAACAAAGTATAAAATCAACAGTTAATATAACAAAATATAAAATCAACAGTTAATATAACAAAGTATAACATCAACAGTTAATATAACAAAATATAACATCAACAGTTAATATAACAAAATATAACATCAACAGTTAATATAACAAAGTATAAAATCAACAGCTAATATAACAAAGTATAAAATCAACAGTTAATATAACAAAATATAAAATCAACAGTTAATATAACAAAGTATAACATCAACAGTTAATATAACAAAATATAACATCAACAGTTAATATAACAAAATATAACATCAACAGTTAATATAACAAAATATAACATCAACAGCTAATATAACAAAGTATAACATCGACAGTTAATAGAACAAAGTATAAAATCAACAGTTAATATAACAAAATATATCATCAACAGTTAATATAACAAAATATAACATCAACAGTTAATATAACAAAATATAACATCAACAGTTAATATAACAAAGTATAACATCAACAGTAAATATAACAAAATATAACATCAACAGTTAATATAACAAGATTTAACATCAACAGTAAATATAACAAAATATAACATCAAGAGTTAATATAACAAAATATAACATCAACAGTTAATATAACAAATTATAACATCAACAGTAAATATAACAAAATATAACATCAACAGTTAATATAACAAAATATAACATCAACAGTTAATATAACAAAATATATCATCAACAGTTAATATAACAAAATATAACATCAACAGTTAATATAACAAAATATAACATCAAGAGTTAATATAACAAAATATAACATCAACAGTTAATATAACAAATTATAACATCAACAGTAAATATAACAAAATATAACATCAACAGTTAATATAACAAAATATAACATCAACAGTTAATATAACAAAATATAACATCAACAGTTAATATAACAAAATATAACATCAACAGTTAATATAACAAAATATAACATCAACAGTTAATATAACAAAATATATCATCAACAGTTAATATAACAAAATATATCATCAACAGTTAATATAACAAAATATATCATCAACAGTTAATATAACAAAATATAACATCAACAGTTAATATAACAAAATATAACATCAACAGTTAATATAACAAAATATAACATCAACAGTTAATATAACAAAGTATAACATCAACAGTTAATATAACAAAATATAACATCAACAGTTAATATAACAAAATATAACATCAACAGTTAATATAACAAAGTATAACATCAACAGTTAATATAACAAAATATAACATCAACAGTTAATATAACAAAGTATAACATCAACAGTTAATATAACAAAATATAACATCAACAGTTAATATAACAAAGTATAACATCAACAGTTAATATAACAAAATATATCATCAACAGTTAATATAACAAAATATATCATCAACAGTTAATATAACAAAATATATCATCAACAGTTAATATAACAAAATATAACATCAACAGTTAATATAACAAAATATAACATCAACAGTTAATATAACAAAGTATATCATCAACAGTTAATATAACAAAATATAACATCAACAGTTAATATTACAAAATAAAACATCAACAGTTAATATAACAAAATATAACATCAACAGTTAATATAACAAAATATAACATCAACAGTTAATATAACAAAGTATAACATCAACAGTTAATATAACAAAATATAACATCAACAGTTAATATAACAAAATATAACATCAACAGTTAATATAACAAAATATAACATCAACAGTTAATATAACAAAATATAACATCAACAGTTAATATAACAAAGTATAACATCAACAGTTAATATAACAAAATAAAACATCAACAGTTAATATAACAAAATATAACATCAACAGTTAATATAACAAAATATAACATCAACAGTTAATATAACAAAATATAACATCAACAGTTAATATAACAAAGTATAACATAAACAGTTAATATAACAAAATATAACATCAACAGTTAATATAACAAAATATAACATCAACAGTTAATATAACAAAATATAACATCAACAGTTAATATAACAAAATAAAACATCAACAGTTAATATAACAAAATATAACATAAACAGTTAATATAACAAAATATAACATCAACAGTTAATATAACAAAATATAACATCAACAGTTAATATAACAAAGTATGACATCAACAGTTAATATAACAAAATATAACATAAACAGTTAATATAACAAAATATAACATAAACAGTTAATATAACAAAATATAACATCAACAGTTAATATAACAAAATATAACATCAACAGTTAATATAACAAAATATATCATCAACAGTTAATATAACAAAATATAACATCAACAGTTAATATAACAAAGTATGACATCAACAGTTAATATAACAAAATATAACATCAACAGTTAATATAACAAAATATAACATCAACAGTTAATATAACAAAATATAACATCAACAGTTAATATAACAAAATATATCATCAACAGTTAATATAACAAAATAAAACATCAACAGTTAATATAACAAAATATAACATCAACAGTTAATATAACAAAGTATAAAATCAACAGTTAATATAACAAAGTATAACATAAACAGTTAATATAACAAAATATAACATCAACAGTTAATATAACAAAATATATCATCAACAGTTAATATAACAAAATATATCATCAACAGTTAATATAACAAAATATAACATCAACAGTTAATATAACAAAATAAAACATCAACAGTTAATATAACAAAATATAACATAAACAGTTAATATAACAAAATATAACATCAACAGTTAATATAACAAAATATAACATCAACAGTTAATATAACAAAGTATAACATCAACAGTTAATATAACAAAATATAACATCAACAGTTAATATAACAAAGTATATCATCAACAGTTAATATAACAAAATAAAACATCAACAGTTAATATAACAAAGTATAACATCAACAGTTAATATAACAAAATATAACATCAACAGTTAATATAACAAAATAAAACATCAACAGTTAATATAACAAAGTATAACATCAACAGTTAATATAACAAAATATATCATCAACAGTTAATATAACAAAATATATCATCAACAGTTAATATAACAAAATATATCATCAACAGTTAATATAACAAAATATAACATCAACAGTTAATATAACAAAATATAACATCAACAGTTAATATAACAAAGTATAACATAAACAGTTAATATAACAAAATATAACATCAACAGTTAATATAACAAAGTATAACATAAACAGTTAATATAACAAAATATAACATCAACAGTTAATATAACAAAATATAACATCAACAGTTAATATTACAAAATAAAACATCAACAGTTAATATAACAAAGTATAACATCAACAGTTAATATAACAAAATATAACATCAACAGTTAATATTACAAAATAAAACATCAACAGTTAATATAACAAAATATAACATCAACAGTTAATATAACAAAATATAACATCAACAGTTAATATTACAAAATAAAACATCAACAGTTAATATAACAAAGTATAACATCAACAGTTAATATAACAAAATATAACATCAACAGTTAATATTACAAAATAAAACATCAACAGTTAATATAACAAAGTATAACATCAACAGTTAATATAACAAAATATAACATCAACAGTTAATATTACAAAATAAAACATCAACAGTTAATATAACAAAATATAACATCAACAGTTAATATAACAAAGTATAACATCAACAGTTAATATAACAAAATATAACATCAACAGTTAATATAACAAAGTATAACATCAACAGTTAATATAACAAAATATAACATCAACAGTTAATATAACAAAGTATAACATAAACAGTTAATATAACAAAATATAACATCAACAGTTAATATAACAAAATATAACATCAACAGTTAATATAACAAAGTATAACATCAACAGTTAATATAACAAAATATAACATCAACAGTTAATATAACAAAGTATAACATCAACAGTTAATATAACAAAATATAACATCAACAGTTAATATAACAAAGTATAACATAAACAGTTAATATAACAAAATATAACATCAACAGTTAATATAACAAAATATAACATCAACAGTTAATATTACAAAATAAAACATCAACAGTTAATATAACAAAGTATAACATCAACAGTTAATATAACAAAATATAACATCAACAGTTAATATTACAAAATAAAACATCAACAGTTAATATAACAAAATATAACATCAACAGTTAATATAACAAAATATAACATCAACAGTTAATATTACAAAATAAAACATCAACAGTTAATATAACAAAGTATAACATCAACAGTTAATATAACAAAATATAACATCAACAGTTAATATTACAAAATAAAACATCAACAGTTAATATAACAAAGTATAACATCAACAGTTAATATAACAAAATATAACATCAACAGTTAATATTACAAAATAAAACATCAACAGTTAATATAACAAAATATAACATCAACAGTTAATATAACAAAGTATAACATCAACAGTTAATATAACAAAATATAACATCAACAGTTAATATAACAAAGTATATCATCAACAGTTAATATAACAAAATAAAACATCAACAGTTAATATAACAAAATATATCATCAACAGTTAATATAACAAAATATAACATAAACAGTTAATATAACAAAATATAACATCAACAGTTAATATAACAAAATAAAACATCAACAGTTAATATAACAAAATATAACATAAACAGTTAATATAACAAAATATAACATCAACAGTTAATATAACAAAATAAAACATCAACAGTTAATATAACAAAATATAACATCAACAGTTAATATAACAAAGTATAACATCAACAGTTAATATAACAAAATATAACATCAACAGTTAATATAACAAAGTATAACATCAACAGTTAATATAACAAAATATAACATCAACAGTTAATATAACAAAATAAAACATCAACAGTTAATATAACAAAATATATCATCAACAGTTAATATAACAAAATATAACATAAACAGTTAATATAACAAAGTATATCATCAACAGTTAATATAACAAAATAAAACATCAACAGTTAATATAACAAAATAAAACATCAACAGTTAATATAACAAAGTATAACATCAACAGTTAATATAACAAAGTATAACATCAACAGTTAATATAACAAAGTATAACATCAACAGTTAATATAACAAAGTATAACATCAACAGTTAATATAACAAAGTATAACATCAACAGTTAATATAACAAAGTATAACATCAACAGTTAATATAACAAAGTATAACATCAACAGTTAATATAACAAAATATAACATCAACAGTTAATATAACAAAGTATAACATCAACAGTTAATATAACAAAGTATAACATCAACAGTTAATATAACAAAATATAACATCAACAGTTAATATAACAAAGTATATCATCAACAGTTAATATAACAAAATAAAACATCAACAGTTAATATAACAAAATATATCATCAACAGTTAATATAACAAAATATAACATAAACAGTTAATATAACAAAATATAACATCAACAGTTAATATAACAAAATATATCATCAACAGTTAATATAACAAAATAAAACATCAACAGTTAATATAACAAAGTATAACATAAACAGTTAATATAACAAAATAAAACATCAACAGTTAATATAACAAAATATATCATCAACAGTTAATATAACAAAATATAACATCAACAGTTAATATAACAAAGTATAACATCAACAGTTAATATAACAAAATATAACATCAACAGTTAATATAACAAAGTATAACATCAACAGTTAATATAACAAAGTATAACATCAACAGTTAATATAACAAAGTATATCATCAACAGTTAATATAACAAAATAAAACATCAACAGTTAATATAACAAAGTATATCATCAACAGTTAATATAACAAAATAAAACATCAACAGTTAATATAACAAAGTATATCATCAACAGTTAATATAACAAAGTATATCATCAACAGTTAATATAACAAAATAAAACATCAACAGTTAATATAACAAAGTATATCATCAACAGTTAATATAACAAAATATAACATCACCAGTTAATATAACAAAATATAACATCAACAGTTAATATAATAAAGTATAACATCAACAGTTAATATAACAAAATATAACATCAACAGTTAATATAACAAAGTATAACATCAACAGTTAATATAACAAAGTATAACATCAACAGTTAATATAACAAAATATAACATCAACAGTTAATATAACAAAGTATATCATCAACAGTTAATATAACAAAATAAAACATCAACAGTTAATATAACAAAATATATCATCAACAGTTAATATAACAAAATAAAACATCAACAGTTAATATAACAAAATAAAACATCAACAGTTAATATAACAAAATATAACATCAACAGTTAATATAACAAAATATAACATCAACAGTTAATATAACAAAATATAACATCACTAGTTAATATAACAAAATATAACATCACTAGTTAATATAACAAAATATAACATCACTAGTTAATATAATAAAATATAACATCACCAGTTAATATAACAAAATATAAAATCAACAGTTTATATAACAAAGTATAACATAAACAGTTAATACAACAAAATATAACATCAACAGTTAATATAACAAAATATAACATCACTAGTTAATATAATAAAATATAACATCACCAGTTAATATAACAAAGTATAACATCAACAGTTAATATAACAAAGTATAACATCAACAGTTAATATAACAAAATATAACATCAACAGTTTATATAACAAAGTATAACATAAACAGTTAATACAACAAAATATAACATCAACAGTTAATATAACAAAATATAACATCACTAGTTAATATAATAAAATATAACATCACCAGTTAATATAACAAAATATAACATCACTAGTTAATATAATAAAATATAACATCACTAGTTAATATAACAAAATAAAACGTCAACAGTTAATATAACAAAATATAACATCACTAGTTAATATAATAAAATATAACATCACCAGTTAATATAACAAAATATAACATCACTAGTTAATATAATAAAATATAACATCACCAGTTAATATAACAAAATATAAAATCAACAGTTTATATAACAAAGTATAACATAAACAGTTAATACAACAAAATAAAACATCAACAGTTAATATAATAAAATATAACATCACTAGTTAATATAATAAAATATAACATCACCAGTTAATATAACAAAGTATAACATCAACAGTTTATATAACAAAGTATAACATAAACAGTTAATACAACAAAATATAACATCAACAGTTAATATAACAAAATATAACATCACTAGTTGATATAATAAAATATAACATCACCAGTTAATATAACAAAATATAACATCACTAGTTAATATAATAAAATATAACATCACTAGTTAATATAACAAAATAAAACGTCAACAGTTAATATAACAAAATAAAACATCACTAGTTAATATAATAAAATATAACATCACCAGTTAATATAACAAAATATAACATCACTAGTTAATACAATAAAATATAACATCACCAGTTAATATAACAAAATATAAAATCAACAGTTTATATAACAAAGTATAACATCAACAGTTAATATAACAAAATAAAACATCAACAGTTAATATAACAAAATAAAACATCAACAGTTAATATAACAAAGAATATCATCAACAGTTAATATAACAAAATATTACATCAACAGTTAATATAATAAAGAATATCATCAACAGTTAATATAACAAAATATTACATCAACAGTTAATATAACAAAATATAAAATCAACAGTTTATATAACAAAGTATAACATCAACAGTTAATATAACAAAGTATATCATCAACAGTTAATATAACAAAATATAACATCAACAGTTAATCTAAAAAAATATAACATCAGCAGTTAATATAACAAAATATATCATCAACAGTTAATATAACAAAATATTACATCAACAGTTAATATAACAAAATATATCATCAACAGTTAATATAAAAAAATAAAACATCAACAGTTAATACAACAAAATATAACATCAACAGTTAATATAACAAAGTATAACATCAACAGTTAATATAACAAAATACAACATCAACAGTTAATATAACAAAATAAAACATCAACAGTTAATATAACAAAATTTAACATCAACAGTTAATATAACAAAATATAACATCAACAGTAAATATAACAAAATATAACATTAACAGTTAATATAACAAAGTATAACATCAACTGTTAATATAACAAAATATAACATTAACAGTTAATATAACAAAGTATAACATCAACTGTTAATATAACAAAATATAACATCAACAGTTAATATAACAAAGTATAACATCAACAGTTAATATAATAAAGTATAACATCAACAGTTAATATAACAAAATAAAACATCAACAGTTAATATAACAAAATATATCATCAACAGTTAATATAACAAAATATAACATCAACAGTTAATATAATAAAGTATAAAATCAACAGTTAATATAACAAAATAAAACATCAACAGTTAATATAATAAAGTATAACATCAACAGTTAATATAACAAAATATAACATCAACAGTTAATATAATAAAGTATAACATCAACAGTTAATATAACAAAGTATAACATCAACAGTTAATATAACAAAGTATAACATCAACAGTTAATATAACAAAGTATAACATCAACAGTTAATATAATAAAGTATAACATCAACAGTTAATATAACAAAATAAAACATCAACAGTTAATATAATAAAGTATAACATCAACAGTTAATATAACAAAATATAACATCAACAGTTAATATAACAAAATAAAACATCAACAGTTAATATAACAAAATAAAACATCAACAGTTAATATAACAAAGTATAACATCAACAGTTAATATAACAAAATATAACATCAACAGTTAATATAATAAAGTATAACATCAACAGTTAATATAACAAAATAAAACATCAACAGTTAATATAACAAAGTATAACATCAACAGTTAATATAACAAAATATAACATCAACAGTTAATATAATAAAGTATAACATCAACAGTTAATATAACAAAATAAAACATCAACAGTTAATATAACAAAGTATAACATCAACAGTTAATATAACAAAATAAAACATCAACAGTTAATATAACAAAGTATAACATCAACAGTTAATATAACAAAATAAAACATCAACAGTTAATATAACAAAGTATAACATCAACAGTTAATATAACAAAATAAAACATCAACAGTTAATATAACAAAATATATCATCAACAGTTAATATAACAAAATATAACATAAACAGTCAATATAACAAAATATAACATCAACAGTTGATATAACAAAGTATAACATCAACAGTTAATATAACAAAATAAAACATCAACAGTTAATATAACAAAATAAAACATCAACAGTAAATATAACAAAGTATAACATCAACAGTTAATACAACAAAGTATAACATCAACAGTTAATATAACAAAATCAAACATCAACAGTTAATATAACAAAGTATAACATCAACAGTTAATATAACAAAGTATAACATCAACAGTTAATATAACAAAATAAAACATCAACAGTTAATATAACAAAGTATAACATCAACAGTTAATATAACAAAGTATAACATCAACAGTTAATATAACAAAGTATAACATCAACAGTTAATATAACAAAATAAAACATCAACAGTTAATATAACAAAGTATAACATCAACAGTTAATATAACAAAATATAACATCAACAGTTAATATAACAAAATAAAACATCAACAGTTAATATAACAAAGTATAACATCAACAGTTAATATAACAAAATAAAACATCAACAGTTAATATAACAAAATATATCATCAACAGTTAATATAACAAAATATAACATAAACAGTCAATATAACAAAATATAACATCAACAGTTGATATAACAAAGTATAACATCAACAGTTAATATAACAAAATATAACATCAACAGTTAATATAACAAAATATAACATCAACAGTTAATATAACAAAGTATAACATCAACAGTTAATATAACAAAATATAACATCAACAGTTAATATAACAAAATAAAACATCAACAGTTAATATAACAAAATATATCATCAACAGTTAATATAACAAAGTATAACATCAACAGTTAATATAACAAAATATAACATCAACAGTTAATATAACAAAGTATAACATCAACAGTAAATATAACAAAGTATAACATCAACAGTTAATATAACAAAGTATAACATCAACAGTTAATATAACAAAATAAAACATCAACAGTTGATATAACAAAATATAACATCAACAGTTAATATAACAAAATAAAACATCAACAGTTAATATAACAAAATAAAACATCAACAGTTAATATAACAAAGTATAACATCAACAGTTAATATAACAAAATATAACATCAACAGTTAATATAATAAAGTATAACATCAACAGTTAATATAACAAAATAAAACATCAACAGTTAATATAACAAAGTATAACATCAACAGTTAATATAACAAAATAAAACATCAACAGTTAATATAACAAAATAAAACATCAACAGTAAATATAACAAAGTATAACATCAACAGTTAATATAACAAAGTATAACATCAACAGTTAATATAACAAAATAAAACATCAACAGTTAATATAACAAAGTATAACATCAACAGTTAATATAACAAAGTATAACATCAACAGTTAATATAACAAAATAAAACATCAACAGTTAATATAACAAAGTATAACATCAACAGTTAATATAACAAAGTATAACATCAACAGTTAATATAACAAAGTATAACATCAACAGTTAATATAACAAAATAAAACATCAACAGTTAATATAACAAAGTATAACATCAACTGTCAATATAACAAAATATAACATCAACAGTTGATATAACAAAGTATAACATCAACAGTTAATATAACAAAATATAACATCAACAGTTAATATAACAAAATATAACATCAACAGTTAATATAACAAAGTATAACATCAACAGTAAATATAACAAAGTATAACATCAACAGTTAATATAACAAAGTATAACATCAACAGTTAATATAACAAAATAAAACATCAACAGTTAATATAACAAAATATAACATCAACAGTTAATATAACAAAATATAACATCAACAGTTAATATAACAAAATATAACATCAACAGTTAATATAACAAAGTATAACATCAACAGTTAATATAACAAAATAAAACATCAACAGTTGATATAACAAAATATAACATCAACAGTTAATATAACAAAATATAACATCAACAGTTAATATAACAAAATATAACATCAACAGTTAATATAACAAAATATAAAATCAACAGTTAATATAACAAAGTATAACATCAACAGTTAATATAACAAAATATATCATCAACAGTTAATATAACAAAATAAAACATCAACAGTTGATATAACAAAATATAACATCAACAGTTAATATAACAAAGTATAACATCAACAGTTAATATAACAAAATAAAACATCAACAGTTAATATAACAAAATATAACATCAACAGTTAATATAACAAAATAAAACATCAACAGTTAATATAACAAAATATAACATCAACAGTTAATATAACAAAATAAAACATCAACAGTTGATATAACAAAATATAACATCAACAGTTAATATAACAAAATAAAACATCAACAGTTAATATAACAAAATATAACATCAACAGTTAATATAACAAAATAAAACATCAACAGTTAATATAACAAAATATAACATCAACAGTTAATATAACAAAATATAACATCAACAGTTAATATAACAAAATATAACATCAACAGTTAATATAACAAAGTATAACATCAACAGTTAATATAACAAAATAAAACATCAACAGTTGATATAACAAAATATAACATCAACAGTTAATATAACAAAATATAACATCAACAGTTAATATAACAAAATATAACATCAACAGTTAATATAACAAAATATAAAATCAACAGTTAATATAACAAAGTATAACATCAACAGTTAATATAACAAAATATATCATCAACAGTTAATATAACAAAATAAAACATCAACAGTTGATATAACAAAATATAACATCAACAGTTAATATAACAAAGTATAACATCAACAGTTAATATAACAAAATAAAACATCAACAGTTAATATAACAAAATAAAACATCAACAGTTAATATAACAAAATATAAAATCAACAGTTAATATAACAAAATAAAACATCAACAGTTGATATAACAAAATATAACATCAACAGTTAATATAACAAAATATAACATCAACAGTTAATATAACAAAATATAAAATCAACAGTTAATATAACAAAATATAAAATCAACAGTTAATATAACAAAATAAAACATCAACAGTTGATATAACAAAATATAACATCAACAGTTAATATAACAAAGTATAACATCAACAGTTAATATAACAAAATAAAACATCAACAGTTAATATAACAAAATATAACATCAACAGTTAATATAACAAAATAAAACATCAACAGTTAATATAACAAAATATAACATCAACAGTTAATATAACAAAATATAACATCAACAGTTAATATAACAAAATAAAACATCAACAGTTAATATAACAAAATATAACATCAACAGTTAATATAACAAAATATAACATCAACAGTTGATATAACAAAATATAACATCAACAGTTAATATAACAAAATAAAACATCAACAGTTAATATAACAAAATATAACATCAACAGTTAATATAACAAAGTATAACATCAACAGTCAATATAACAAAGTATAACATCAACAGTTAATATAACAAAATAAAACATCAACAGTTGATATAACAAAGTATAACATCAACAGTTAATATAACAAAATATAACATCAACTGTCAATATAACAAATATAACATCAACAGTTCATATAACACTATAAAACATCAACAGTTAATATAACAATATAAAACATCAACAGTTAATATAACAAAATAAAACATCAACAGTAAATATAACAAAATATAACATCAACAGTAAATATAACAAGGTATATCATCAACAGTTAATATAACAATATAAAACATCAACAGTTAATATAACACTATTAAACATCAACAGTTAATATAACAAAATATCTTTTGATTCGTCCATGAACCACAATCAATCTTGAATAAGTCGTCAAATGTTCTGAAGTATGCTTCAAACGTTAGGTCGTCCTCAGGAGCATAGCGAACTGTATCAATGGCTGACCAGATCGCATTTTGCGAAAAAGCCGTACTGTTTTCCTGTCCATTGTCCTTATTCATTAAAACTTGCGTTAACAAATCCATTTTTTTATCTGATTGGTTTTGATGCTCTAAATGTAATTTTTTTCAATTCCAATATTTGTTCGTTCATTTATTTCTTTTCTTCCGCGGCGTATTTCATCATTTTTTTCTTTCTCTTCCCTGTTTTTCCTCGAAGTATTTCATTAAACTTAACTGCTTCTCGTTATTTTGTTTTTGTACTATCAATTGTTCTTCTCGAAACCTTTTTTCAAGTTCTAATTGTTGATTTTGTTGAAGTTTTATAATTTCCAAAATCTGTTTTGAAAAATCCTCCATTTTTTTTTATGACAAAAAAACGTTTTCAGAAACAAACCAATTCTTTTGCTACAGTACCAACTCTACAAAAAAAACTTTTACAATTTTTGTATCTGGTTATATTGACGAGTATTTCCTTAATTTATTTTTTCCTTGTGTGGCAATTTTCCACTAGAAAATAATTCAGCGTTTGTGTTCATACAGAAAAAGTTTAACCTTTTTTTTTCTCTTTAATTTTCTTTTCGTAACGTGTAAGTATTTAGTTCAAATCCTTGTTGAACGTACACTTTTTTTTCTTTTACAAAGAATTAGTTTTTTTTTGTGAAAAGAAACACGAGTTCATAGCATTTATTTAAATATTGGCCATAATTTCCGCTTTAAGTGCGTAACAGAATATCATATTTTCTCATTAACACAGTGTTATGCCGTACCTGCTTGTCGAAAGTGTTTTTTTTTCAACGTGCCAGAGAAAAATTTATTTTAATCGGAAAAATCCGACGTAACTTTTTAATTTTGCGAATACTCGCTTTAGCCAAAATAAAATATACTATCATTTACTTGCTGTATTTTCGTAATTTTTTTTTTCAATGCTAATGCCTTTTTAAGACAATCTTTTTAGAACGAACAAATTCTTTTTTTTTGTACTTACTGAAACTTTGAGTCGTTTTTTTTTCAGTTGTCGTAAATCCACGCCATTTATGAGTTCCGTTTTAACTCGTAGTTTAGGCTTCTTGTGGCTTT
>OY744518.1:2197500-2240000 GCA_963556195.1 Sepiola atlantica
TAAAGCCTTTTCGTGTAAGACTAAAAACAGTAAAACTAGTACTTAAAAAAATGGCCTTAAAATACTTATAAGTCACCTGATTAAAGAAAGTTATTTTAAAATAAGAAATAAAACACTAATACAAACAATAGGTATTCCTATGGGTTTGGACCCTGCCACCTTTTGGGCAAATCTCTATTTACATAGATATGAATACATATATATGTCATCATTAATAAAATAAAAAAATAAAAAATAAAAAAATAAATGATATATCTAGAACATATAGTTACCACGGCTGCAGGAGGTTTATTGATGACCTTGTCTGTATAAATGATAGAGAGGAGTTTGAAAATACAAAACATTTAATATATCCTAGGGAGTTAAAATTAAATTGTGAACACACAGGAATACATGCTACCTTTCTAGATTTAGATATAAAAATTGAGGATGGTAGATTTATTTATAAAATGTTTGATAAAAGAAATTCTTTTTCCTTTCATATCGTTCGTATGCCGCATAAAAGTAGTACCTGTCCTATGTATATATTTTATGGGAGTATAATGTCCGAATTTCTAAGAATAGCCCGCGTTACTTTAAGGTTAATGGATTTTATACTTCCAGTCACTTCATTAGTAATAAGAATGCTTAAACAAGGTGGAGATCAAAATAAAATATTTAGACAATTAAATAATGCAATAACACGCTATCCTGACGCTTTTAAATTATATGAAATAAATCAAAAGAAATTGATAAAAGAAATCCAAAACTCTACTATAAAAATGTATAACATATGTAAATAGTCCATAATGAAATAAATAAATAAATAAATGTATATATATATGTATATATGAAATATTTTTATAAATATATATTTTTAATTTTAAAACATTTGTAGACAAAGAAAATAACCAAGAGAAAAAAGGGGGGGTTATTATAATGGAATCATCTAACTCTATTAAATAGATGTTCTGTAAAATAGTAAACTCACTTTGAAAGGAACAACACAGGTAAGGAGAAACTATATTTAATAACTTTAGAAAAACAAATCTGGAGGCAAAACTAAATCAAATATTTGTAAACTTTTTAATTAAACAATAATTATTAAATAGGGAGGTGGTGTCTGATCAACACTGCTGGGATGCCATGATAAAGAAATACTGTTTTGTTTTAAAAATCCCGAAGCAGTTTTCATGGTAAACAACTGACGATCACTTATATAAAAAACATATATAAAAATATATTTATATTAGAGTAAATTCTTGGAAGTTAACTAATATAGTGATTGCAGTAGATTGATTGACTTACTAGACCAAAATCTTTCAACGAAATTTTTTTTTCCAGTGTTAAAGGATAAAAAACTCCCGAGAGTATATATATATATATATATATATATATATATATATATATATATATATATATATATAGAGAGAGAGATAAATAGATAGATAGATAGATATACAGATATGTATATATATATATATATATATATATATATATATATATATATATATATATAGACAGATAGACATATATATATATATATATATATATATATATATAGAGAGAGAGAGAGAGAGAGATATACAAATAGATAGATAGATATACAGATAGACATATATATATATATATATATAGATAAATATACAAATAGATATATAGACAGATAGATAGATAGATAGATATACATATAGATAGATAGACAGACAGACAGATGAATAGATATAAAGGTAGATAGGTGGATAGATAGATATATAGATAGACAGATAGATAGATAGATAGATAGAGCAAGAAAGAAAAATCAGTATACTACTGCGATGATAACTATTTCCAGCTCGCCTTCTTTCCTGAAGTCGCCATCGACAAATTCATTAATCATCTAAAAAAAAAAACTTTACTTCGAATGGAGACGAAATAAAAAAGAAAAAAAAATCGTTTTAAGCAAAACAGTCACTGCGTATTTACACAAATCGTACAGAAACGACGAATAAAGAAAGACTTTTATTTCTATAAAATAAAAGTCCACCACTTGAGCAAGTCTTTCAACTGTCAGGAGCGGCATGCCAGTCTCAACCTTTATCTGGTCGGCCTATCTCTTCGGTGGTCATCGTCGTGATCGTTCTTGAATGAAATCTTGATATGATTTTTTTTTACATCGCTGAAGTCTGGAAGCCGGGAAACATGTCAAAACCACATGAATCTTTTTGTTTTTCGAATAACGTTGTTAATATCGGC
This sequence comes from Sepiola atlantica, assembly GCA_963556195.1. NCBI lineage: Eukaryota > Metazoa > Mollusca > Cephalopoda > Sepiida > Sepiolidae > Sepiola > Sepiola atlantica. The sequence goes on from OY744518.1 coordinate 2,199,715, forward strand.
ATTTGTTTTTGTCTATTTCGCAAAGTTACTCCAAGAATAGTTCTTAAACATTTTATTTCAAAGTCATTCCTCTCGTGCTCTGCTAGCGTAGTTCATGTTTCACTTATATACAGGACCTATATCAATGCATTATAAAGTTTTTACTTCAGAGAAGTTGATATGCCCTTCCTGTTCCATATATTTTCTTAGACGTTCCAAATACCGAAGTTATTATTCCTACTTTTCGGCTAATGTCAGATGAGGATCCACGAACAACCGAGCCAAGAAACCCGCATGTGGGGAGGTGCTGCTCAGAGCATCCTTTCCTGCCTTGACAAAGTACAACAACGACTTCGAAATCTAGTGGAGAATGTCCTCTTCTCCTCCGCGATACGTTTTTCTCACAGAAGAGACGTTGCTCGTCTTTCCCTACTCTTTCGTTATTTTCTATGGCAGGTGCTCGACTAAGCTTTAATCGATGCCCCTACCCCGTAAAACAGTCACAACAAAACTCGTCTAGCTACAACCACTGTCAATAATTTCCCTATCTCTCTCTCTCTCTCTGCCTAAAACTAAACGAAACTTCCATGAGCAGAGTTTCTTTCCTAGAACCGCTCGTCTGTGGAGCGCAGTACCACGAGGCTGTTTTCTAGGCTGACTACAACCTTGTCGGCTTCAAGTCCGATGTAAACAAATTTTACTAAGCCGTCCTCTTAAATAATAAATTCTGACCAGTTTACAACTCTCGATGTTTCACTGTCCACCTGTCCGACACAATTAACCCTTATCCTCGAGTGGCCCTTGGGCCTTGATAAGATGTGACTCGTTTGTTAAAAAAAACATACACATGAAATATTCGTTTTTTTCAACCGTTTTGTTGTCGATTGAAGTATTATCTCCAGAAGACAACAGAATATTTGCATCTGCCTGAGTTAACTTTCATCCCCCAAAAGTCCACAGCTTCAACTTATGAAAGATAGCAGCAACGAGTGTGGTGTCATACGCATAACGAATATTACTAGAGAGCTCATTCTCTTCATCCACTATTGTACCGTCTACGGCAGGGGCGGGCAACCTCCGGCCCGCGGTGCCACATCTGGCCCGCGAAGGCTTAGCGTCCGGCCCGCCACCCTGTTATGCTTTATTATTGCAATCTGGTAAGTGGACCTCCCAGTAAAACTCATATCATTTTGTGACATAGACGTAAAAGTAGGTTTCAATTAAGATTTACAGTGGGATAAAAATGTATAAATATCAGCGAGCGATGATGCATGTATATTTAATTTTTCTTTAACTATTAATTTCAAATCCTTGGCTTGAGATAAAAATAGAAAAGGAGAAAGAGAGAGACAAAGAGGAAACGCGAGATAAGGAAAGGACATGAATCAGAGAACTATGTGAGGTGTGTCAGTGTGACGAGGGAAGTAGCAAGTTGATCCAGCATTTATGATTCCAAAATTACTCTTCGTCGGCGCCTTTTATAACATAACATACAGAAGTCTCTTGAGAAAAAAAAGATTTGTAGAGTGTTCAATGCAATTTTTGTACAATTTATTCATATAAACAAAATATAGTAATTCTGAGATTTCGTTTTTCACTCCGGCCCACGATCTCCTTCCAAAAGTCTCATCTGGCCATCACTCTGAAAAGGTTGCCCGCCCCTGGTTTACGGTAACAAACCTTTCTTCCTTCATATTACTATCGTGTTCGTTGAGGTCTTTCTACTCGAGTAACGACGTTGTATATTGCAACTCTTTTCAAGGATAGAACAGAATCTATGTTGCATTTTTCTTTATTACCAAGATGTGTATATAGAACACTTATGGAAAAGGTCCATGCGATAAGGAGTTTAAGGCGATGCAAAAGTTGCGCAATCCAAACCGCACTTATCCTGATTTGTCATAGCTTAGATCTATTGGCAGAAATACATTTTTAAAAACATAGAAGCAACGCCGGAGTAAGCAGAGATACTGATTTAAACCTTAAGCATTAAGCATGCTAAATGATCACTCTACCACTGAGACACATCTCGGCATTGCGTATATGCGTATATACATGCATATGCATACGGTATTTGCAGCTTAAACTGCACTGAAATATTTTATGAAAGAATTGAAGCCAAAAGAGGAAACAAAAACAAAACGGAGAAAAACGAAAGAAAACTTTTGAAATGTTGACAATTGAATGAGTTAAATTAATCTTATGTTTGTTTTGTGTTTTCTTGCAAGAATAGAAATTAAACTTTCAAGATCTTTTATTTTTCGCTTGCATCAGCAAGTCTTTCCCCCCAGTGGTTTGAAATATAAGCACAGAGAAAGCAATGGCGGCAAGCAGAAGAATATTGTTTGTGATTCACCTCGATCTCTCGGAGTAATTCCCGAGAGAAATGCACGAAATTGGCCCTCGTTGTGGAGACACGGGTCGGGAAGAGGAGGATGGTAAGAGTGTTGCATACATTCATATCCACACCCATACCTACACGACCACTCCCAGTCTACCATAAACGAAATATACAGATACAATAAAAAAAAATGCAATTTGTCAGTCACATACACTAGACCAACCCAACAATCAGCTAAATCCCATCCATTCACTGTGAAGGTCCCCAGATGCCAGAGAGCCTTCTACTCCAATAGCTTCTTTCCTCGTGCTGCCGGCCTCTGGAACTCTCTCCCTGCTCCCCGTTTCCCCGACTGTACGACATGCAGAAAGTTAAAACTAATGTGAACAGACATCTCGTTGCACAGCTGTCAAATTAGGATGACCCCCCCCTAAACTTACACCCTAATTCTCAGTAGCCCCTTATGTCTACAGTGGCGACCTGTCTTGTTTGGGGTGAACTATGTTAAAAAACAAAAAAAAACATGCAGGTAAAAAAACACACACATACATACACACGTACCAATGTAGGCGGATTAGTTCTCGACGCGGTCTATGGGAATTCGGATTTGAAAAGAATTACAAAAAAAAGTTTAACGTAATTTTACTTATTCATGCACAATCTCTTAGAACTTATTGCTATTTACGTCATATCTTTTGTGTTCCGTTGTAGACTGGAGCCAGGCTGACCTGCTCTTCTCCACATCGACACACTCAGTCTGTATCTGTTACGAATGGAGATTTGGTATCTGCCTGTCTGAAACCGAAACTATATTATTATTTATATATCTGAAGCTGAAACTATACTTTCTTTTAATACTTAATTTAGTTTACTAGACTAATGTGCTATCGTTCAGTGCTCAATTCAATGGGTGTTGCAGTATCTGTTCTGATGTCTTGATACCATCCTCCCAGGTATTACCACCTCCATTTTAAGGGACGGATGAGGTGTAGTATCTGTTCCGTTGCCATGACGCCATCCTCACTGGTATTACCTCATGTGATCAGAATACCATCAGGATACCATCAGGATACCATCAGGATACCATCAGAATACCATCCTCCAAGGGATTACCGTTTCCCTTTTTTAGTGTAGCATGTCTTAAAATAGCGAACTAAAATACTTAACACTTGAATCCGGTTAACTAGATTTGGTTTTGATTCTTTGAGTTAAGTTAAACCATTTAGTAACTCATTTCGACGTGTGTGACGCCGCATCATCATCATCAGCATCATCATCATCATCATCATCATCATCATCATCATCATCATCATCATCATCATCATCATCATCATCATCATCATCAGCAGCAGCAGCAGCAGCAGCAGCAGCGGCAGCAGAAACTCACTAGGAGTTATCACACAGGTCATCATTAGTGATTGCTCACACCGGTGGTGTTCCTGGTAGTCTGAGTGACAGCAAGTCTCCCCAGATTTCCAGTAATCTCTACCTTTTTCGATCACCATTGCAAATGATTTTGCGTTATTGCAACAGCCGCTTAGCATTCATTATTTGCTTGCAGCAACCATTAGTCTTTTCTGGGGGTTGGGATGTTCATAAGCCTCCCCTAGATCCCAGTACTCTTACACATTTCCAGTGGAGGTCTGGTTAGTGCTTCCCCTCCTCGGTCCTTCTATCCTCATTGACCTTTCACGACTATTTTGTGTGGTATCAGCCGGAGATGGTGCCATCACATTTTTTGTCATTCACATCGTCTTCCATACTTACCAGTCCTCATCCCCCGTCTCTCCTTTGCACGTGGAGTCGGTCAATATCACCCTTTCGGCATAGAGAATTCTTCATAGTCATTAGTTTTCTAGTCTTCTGGTCAAGATGCCTCAGTTCTTCTTAGGTCCAACCTATGAATGGTCCAAAATATCTTACTAGCGATACTGCTCAGATGTTTATTCTTTTTACTAGATTTCTGTTATAATTTAGTTTCTAGGAGTTTTCCTGTTCTTCTAAAAGTATTCTTTTCCAATCTTCTCTTTCATTTCTGTTCATTTGATGGTGTCTGCTTCCAGAACTCCCAAATACATAGAGGTGTCATGTTCGCTTAGTGTCTTCATCTTACCTTGGTTGGGTAGTTCAATACCCTCTGCTATCTCCATGTTTCTCCTTCTCTCATCAAGCAGTGCACACTCTTCCATTCCGTAATACATTTGAATGTCCTGGCAATAGATTCTGGTTGTATTTATCAGCGTTTCCACTTCTTTTGTGTATTTCGCAAATAGCTTCAGGTCGTCCATATACATGAGGTGGTTTATTCTTTCTTCTATGTCAGTAAACGTGTATCCGGCATTACATTTCCTGGGTATGTTGTTGAGTGACATCATGGCTCCGATAAACAGTAGCGGTGATAGAGAATGTCATTGGAAGATGCCTATGACTACTACTACTACTATTATTATTATTATTATTATTATTATTATTATTATTATTATTATTATTATTATTATTATTATTATTTTTATTTTTATTTATTTATTTATTTATTTATTTATTTATTTATTTTTCATCATCATCATCATCATCATCATCATCATCATCATCATCATCATCATCATCATCATCATCATTATTATTATTATTATTATTATTATTATTATTATTATTATTTATTACTAGAGGAATTTCTTTTGCGCGATAAATAAGATTTTTTATGACGGCTATTTTATATCTATTTGGACATTCGCTATTGAAATTAAGAAGGTTTGTATCTTTACTAATGGTTTTTTATACAGGTAGGTAATACACTTATCTGTAGAGGTTTATATTTCTATATCTAGGAAAAGAATTTTATTATTGATGCTAAGTTCTTGTGTGAAATTTAATGTGGAGTTATTTTTAAATGTATTCTTGATTAGAGTCAAATTAGATAGGTTTCCTCTTAGAAGAATGTCATCAACGTATCGGACGTATATAGAGGGTTTAGTAATAATATTGAAAGTTTTAATTTCTAGGTTGGACATATAATATTCAGCAAACAATGGCCCAGGGCTGATCCCATTGAGACACCATCCACCTGGATGTATAAGCTACCATTGGTGCAAGCTATTAATAGTTTGCGTAGTATATTAGGGTTTATTTTGAGTGCAGGGGGAGTTGGATTATTATATACGCTGTTGATAATTATGTTGATAGTTTCTTGTATTGGTACGCTTGTGAAAAGATTCTCAATGTCCAAAGAAGCTAAGATTTATTATTAGGTTTTACCGAATGGAGAATATATATTAATTGATCTGGTGATTTTACTCCGTAGCTGGAGGGCAGATACGGTGTGATTAATTTATTAAGGGTTTTGGCTAGTTTATGTATAGGGGTGGGCATTTGAGGTATTATGGATCAGAGGGGGTAGTTCATTTTATTTGTTTTAACATTTCCGTATATGTAACCAGGCTTGTATTCGCCGATGATTTTATTAAGTTTAATAGAATCTGTATATACGAGTTCAAATGCCCTATCGGAGAATGTGTCTCTGCAAACAGCACGTATATTGGCATGACTAAGACTACCATATCACGCCGACTTTCTTGCCACCTCAGCTCCCCTCAAAGATCCATATACCAACATCTTATAAAGCATGGCATCCCAAAGAACGAACTTAGGAACATTTTAACAAATAACACATCCATTCTGGCGGTTTCGGGTTGCAGTGTTTGCCTCCCTATAATGGAAGCATTGTTTATACGCATTAATAAACCAAACATCAACCATTCCTGTTATGAGGGGGGTGAAGGTGTATTGAAGTGTTGTTGAAATAATTTACAAGAGCGCCCTCTTGATAGATTCACCCATTTATTTCATTTTGCAACCGCCTGACGACGACCGATATCGGCTAAAAACGTTCGCACAAAATACGGAGATTTTTTACACTCCTTGGATTATAACATCAAATCCGTCGTACGAAGACTAGAAAAAACGAATCAAATGCTGAATAAGCAGACGTTGGCACTCCTGTTTAATCAAACATGCATAAAAAAGGAATGCTGCCCAATTATCTATATATATATATATATATATATATAGTCTAAAGAAGCTTTGAGTTATTTTAAACAAAAAGACAAAAAAAAAGGAAAATGCAGTTTAAATTCCCAGAGAAACTAACTAAATCCAAAATAGTGTAGACTTAACATTTGTTGGAAAATTCATAAATAAATAATATATAATAGTAAGTAAATAAAATGAAAAGGGAGATTAAGTATCTAACAGTGAAACAAAAACAGGAGACCTTAACGTAAGCATCTAATATTAACACGGGGATCTTCAGCTGTTTACCATGTAACTGTTTCGGAGATTTAAAAACAGGACAGTTATATGCATGGCTCTCCAATGGTACATATAAAACTACCATTTCCCCAATAATCAAGTGTCGAAATAATTCAGCTTAAAATGTTACTTATATATATATAAATAAATAATAATAATAATAATAATAATAATAATAATAATAATAATAATAATAATAATAATAATAATATACTACCCTTAAGACTACCGTGTGATATGGTAATTTGCATATCAATATATATATATATATATATATTATATATTCCCATGGAACTATGATTATGTTACATTCAGGTTGTAACATATACGCATCGTATCCTTTTTCCTCCATGTTTGTATTTTTAATCATTCATCATCAGCTATCATTGTTGATCTAATATATTCCTGCAGTAAACATATATTCTCACTGACATATATATATATATATATATATATATATATATATATATATATATATATATATATATATATATATATATATATATACATTGAAAGGATCTACCAAAGGATATCTAGACATTAGTTGTCTCTTATATTCAACAATACCTGCCTGCACGAGAAGATGCTGCCTATATATATATATATATATGTGTGTGTGTGTGTAAATTTATGTAATGATTTTTATTGGGGATTGCAGCGTTTGTTGTTTTTGCTTACTACTACTTCAATTATCTCACTTCCTATGTACGTATAAAATAAAAATAAAAAAAATAAATATATATATATATATATATATATATATATTTTTATTTTTAAATACAGATTTTAATCAGGCATGGACCAGTGGTTTCTGACAAGAAACGGGTTGAATTCTCGATTCCGTCGTCTTCAGCATAGTCTGAAATAGTAAATGATGGAATTTCTTCAAAAAACGTCTAACTGTTATGAAACGCTATGTACACAGAATTTTCATAACAGTTAGATGTTTTTTGAAGAAATTCCATCATTTACTATTTCAGACTATGCTGAAGACGACGGAATCGGGAATTCAACCCGTTTCTTGTCAGAAACCACTGGTCCATGTCTGATTAAAATCTGTATTTAAAAATAAAAATATTACGCTCTTAATTTAATTTAATTGAGCACTCTACTGGTATTTCCCTTTTATTCTTTATTGAGTATACCTTTATACTTTATATATATATATATATATATATATATATATATATATATATATATATATAATAATGGTAATAATCCAGGTGAAAAATATCCACAGGGTGGTAATCCAGAGAATTTTAACCGGGTTTATAAAAAGTGCTCAATATCAAAATAGAGCTTTATATATGATAGTTTTATTTACACAGACATGTACAAAATCTGCGACACTGGCATGTCGATGTTATCGATCAACAGTTACTATAAACTGAGATCTCATCAGGCAGAGTTAGAATCCGATCTTAACCTCAGATTATTTCTCTCCAAATATGATCTGAGGTTAAGATCGGATTCTAACTCTGCCTGATGAGATCTCAGTTTATAGTAACTGTTGATCGATAACATCGACATGCCAGTGTCGCAGATTTTGTAGATGTCTGTGTAAATAAAACTATCATATATATATATATATATATATATATATATATATGTGTGTGTGTGTGTGTGTATATATATATTTATATATATATTTGCAGTAAGAATTTACTCCTGAAATGAAATTTTGTTTGTTCTTTTAGAATATTTCTAAATCAAAAATAAAACTTGGTTGTTTCAATTGTCGGGATGGATTTTTGGAGATCATTGATTAGTGTAAAGGACCATTACTATTTTACTGCACACAGATACAGAAACTGCATGACGTAATGGCGTTTATCGATTTCGCAAAAATGTTTTTGAATGAGACAGATAATAATGTTGTAACACATTGGAGTACCGCATAACAGATAAAACTACCATCGTAAAGTTTTAGTCTCACAAATATTCAGTATAATTTGATGACTGATCTTTGTTAAAAAACATGAGTCATAACAGACAACTTCCTTTAAAATGGCCCAACTTTATATCGATCTTTTGTTAGTATTTCCTTTCCATTCAGGTTTAAACACGTTATGCATTTTATAAAAGTTGCAGGAATACATACATTTTGTATTGGTTTCGGAAAATTGAAAACAATTTTCCCAAGGCTATTTGCTGATTCTATTTAAACCATTACAACCTGTGATATTTGTAGTGATTATGCTTTGATCGCTAACATACTAGAAAATAATTCACGTACAGTTAGAAATTTATTTTGACGATATTATTTACTTTGATATTTTTTTGTTGATTTCGAAGGTGCCTCTTACTGCGATGACCAGTCTTTCTGTGTTCTGAGTTATGTATTTTTCTAGTAATTTTTATTGCATTATCCACGCAGTCTTATATACTTACCAGTCCCCTTTCTCCTTCTTACCTTTTTTCCACTAAGTCGGTCGGTGTAATTCTTAAGGTACACTGCATAATAATTAGCTTCCTCGTTCTTTGGTCTAAATTCACGGATTCTTCCTTCATCTAGCCGATGATGAACTTAGAGTATTTTTCTGGCGACACTGCTTATTATGTGTCTACTATATAATTTGGTTTGCAGGATTTTTCTTGTTATTCGTATGTATATATTTTGGTAAGGCAGTTTTATACCCTTTGCTGTTTCAGGTTTTCCCATCTACATCTCTAGTAGTGCACATCTTTTCAATCTGAATTCTATGGCTAAAGATTCTGGTTGTATTCATTATGTTTTCTAGCTTATTTTAGATCATCCATATACATAAGCTTGTTAATTTGTTCTTTTCTGTCTTTAAATCTGTATCCAATATTGCACATTTAAGTATGTTATTGAGTGGATCATGGCTATTATAAAAAAGATTGCCATTCACAAGAAAATGAATCTCTGTATCGCCATCAGGAATTTTCCCAGCTGTCAGTTCCGGTTCTCACATTTCCATTGTTTTCTAAATAAAGTTAATCATTTTGTAAGATATTTTGTACATGTTTAATCATTTGAAGGGTTTCGTCGCAGGCTTTCTTGTAGTCGATTAATGCTATGAGTTTTTACCTCCTTCATTTTAATTGATGTTTAGCAGGTCACGCGTTCCATTTCTCGCTTTCCAGCACCTTTTCTGCTCTTCAGAAAATAGTCAACGGCTATTAAGAGAGTGGTAGATGTGTGCGCTCAGTTTTGCCGTTAAAATATTTCACAGTGTTGCTAGGCAGGTTATTGGTCTGTGTTTTTTTAGGATACTTTCATTCTTTCTGTATATTTGTATTAATATGGTTCTTCTTTGAGTCATCCACTTTGGTATGTTCGTTTTCGTATGTTTTATGCTACTCTTTTATGAAATGTCATAAATTTTCAAAATAAAAATGCATGTATTCTCTTGTGGCCTGACACTCTCCAGTTAGTAACTTTTCCAAATAAAAGTCGTCTTGAAAGTTTCTTCTTCAACGTCCTTAAGGTCTCCTCCATGTTGTTCAGCAATTCTGCACTTCTGCCGTTCTCTTGTCGTATTTCCCATATATCGCTCCAGAAATGTCTTATTTCTATCGAGTCTGACAGTTGTTGTTCCTGTTTACGTTTTGATAATACTGGCTTTCAGTATTTAAACAAACTATTCTGTTTGTTTTATTTAGATTCACAAATCTTCGTTTGCTGGTATCTTTCGTTTTAATTCTTTATGTTTCTTGATGAATCTTTCTTCTTTCATCTTTAATCTTTCATCTATACTTCACCCCTTCAATCGTTTGCTGTTCTCTTTGGTCTTCTTTAAAGTTTTAGCTTCTCTATATAATCTGTTTATCTGTGTTTCCAGTCTGATTTCTCACACGGGCAAAGGGTAGGGGTTAGGGTTAGGGTTAGGGTTAAGGTTAGGGTTGTTGGTTCATTCGTTTGACGGGATTTTATTTCTATGTTTAGTCTCGTAATTATTGATTTAACCGCTGCTTGAATTAAGTCGCACAGGTCTGTAATATTATTTTTTGATATGTTTTAAAACATATTTCGCCCCAAACAAGGCAGGCCGCCACTGTAGACGTAAGGGGCTACTGAGACTTAGGGTGTAGGTGTCATCCTAAGTTGGGAGCTGTGCAGCGAGATGTCTGTTCACATTAGTTTTAATCTTCGATACTGTCGATACTGTCGGGGAAACAGGAAGCAGGGAGGGAGTTACAGAGTCCGGCAGCACGAGGAAGAAAGCTATTGAAGTAGAAGGCTCTCTGGCATCTGGGGACCTTCACAGTGAATGGATGGGATTTAGCTGATTGTCGAGTTGGTCTAATGTATTTTCGTCGAGGTGGTACCAGTTCATCGAAGCACAATCTATTGAAGTATTTGTAAAACAAGCACAAGGAAGCAACATTGCCGTGATGGAACAGGGGCTGGAGCCTGGTGGACAGTCAGGGACCTATTGAGTTGTCGACTCTTTTTTAACCTTGTCTAGGGGGAGAGACTAGTGGATGATGCCCCAGCCCAGATGTGAAAACAATACTCCATGCATGGGCAGATGGTGGCTTTGTAGAGATACAGGATAATGTCAGGTGTGAGGTGTTTACTAGCACGGTAGAGGGAGCCCACCTTCTTTGCTGCGCCTTGGCAATGACTTCAATGTATTTATTCCAATTCATGTAACCTGTGAATGTTAGGCTGAGGAGTTTGAATGTTGAACTCTCAGGTAGGGTGTTATTTGCCATAACAATCGATGGTTGAATAGGTTTCTTGTAGTTATTGAAGGAAAAGAGCGTTGTCTTTGCGGCATTAAAAGTTACCAAACCCAATCCACTACAGCCTGGATGTCATTTTCTAAGGATTCAGCCATTGCCTCGGATATCTGTGCGTCTGTTTTGCCAACATGACGAGAGTAAAGCTTGTGTCGTCAGCAAATGAACAATTCTCAAACTCAATGTCATCAGGGAGACTGTTTATAAAGGACCAAGGATAGATCCCTGGGGCACACCAGCATTTATGTCATGTTGCTTAGATGAACGACCATCGAGGACAATCTGGATATTTCTTTTGGTTAGGAAGGATCTAATTATATTAAATATTTGCCCAGTAATATGATATGAGCGAATTTTTAGGAGAAGTCCTTTATGTCCTACTTTGTCAAATGCCTTAGATATATCAAGCGCTACTATATATAGGAGAGGGACGATAGTCTATTGAATTATTTAATTAATAGCTGAAGAAAAATATATGGATGCTTACCTTTTCCAAGCTATTAGTGAAAATGATACAGTAGCATTGGTATAATTTGAACCCGGCATGCCAAGCCCAATACGCACACAAATAAGAATATACTTATCATTTTTACATAGACACATCTATTGTCGAGTGTTTCATTTCTGTGTATGAACATTTTATTATGCAGATTTATTGTATGCTGAATTAATGAGCCGAACTTTATAACAAAAAATAATTCTTGAACTTTGTAGAAATTCATTGTTTACCCTGTTCTTTTCTGCGAGGAGGAAGGAAAAGAAAAGAGACTGACAAAAAAGAAGAGTGGAGATCAAAAAAGAGAATGAGGAAGTTTATTGATTGGTAATTGAATCAAAAACATTATTTTAAGATAGAAAAGCAAAACACAAGACGTAAAAACGAAAGTCTGAGATCAATTAATTTTGAAATTAAAATATTTATTTACGTGGCCATCAATTATAAGTTTGGATGTTTTGCTGTAAATATACGAACAGTTTACACACACACAAACACACTACAGCACACACAAACATGATGATTGTTTGTTTAATAAATATTTAATATACACAAAGTTATATTTCATTTTCACTAATTTATTGTCCCGCCAGTCGCATGAGATGAACCCTCGACTCCAATCAATGCGACCCTCGTGAAAGCTATGTATAAAAGAAAAAAAATACACCCTCTATATTTTTTCACGAATATAGTAAGCTCTAGAGAGTATTTTTTTAAATGGAAATCGCTTCAGACAAGGTCTGAAGCCAATTGATGTAAGGAGCTAACAAGAACGAAAGATGATTATCGCAAAGACAGGAGATGCTTATCGGCCTTAGTTTTGCAAAGACCAATGGTATAGGTAGGAGGAAACGAGTCAGCAGGAAGAGAGTTTCACAATCCTACGGGTCTTGGAAAGAAGCTAATGGAATAGGAAACTGTATTACAATGAGGCAAATCATGAATGTCAAAACATAGATGGACAGGCCACGTTTTGAGATGTACAGACAACAGGTGACATATAAAATGACACAATGAACCCCGAGGGAATGGAAAAGACCTAGTGGAAGGCCAAAATACCTGTGGATCGACGATATCGATAATAAACTAGGTCCTACTTGGCCACGCCTAGCCAGGGATAAAACAAGGTAGGAAGAAACCAGGGAGGGGTTCCTCCACGAGGAGTCAAATAAAAATACCCTGATGATGATGATGATGATGATGATGATGATGATGATGATGATGATGATGATGATGATTACAATGACGTATCAAAATAACAAATTGATGGAGACCACTAGACCAACGAGTCAAACGAGCTGGAACAAAAGAAGCAGACAATAGATAACATGATTCTGAAGAACACATGCAATAAGAGTATTATAGAAAAGACTATGACTAGAAACATCACGTCTCCCAAGGGGAGAGAACTCACATTTTACCAAAATAAAACTTTCATATTTCTCTCAGAGTGCTCCCTCTTATATATATATATATATATATATATATATATATATATATATATATATATATTACGAAACTAGTCACAACATTTTAAAGTGTCTAACATAATAATAAACGTTACCAAATCCTTAGCCGTAATGCAATGGCAAGTTTGAATTTTTTACGCGCTTGGCACGTAATCACGTTCGCATGCAACATCTCAATATTATATTTTAAAGTCGTAAATTACAGCCGCTAAAAAAACTGGAAAGTAAAGACATATTTGTAAAGACACCAAAAATAACACCGCCTGATGTTGACATGATGAATCAAATCGAAAGTACTCGCGAAAAAATAAAGAAAATAAAACATATGTGAATTAACATAAATATATATATATATATATATATATATATATATATATATATGTATATATATATATATATGAATAAATAGTACATTTTATTTTTATTTTGTTCTTAGTTTTATTTGTTTTGTTTTTTTTGTTTTTTTTTGTCTTATTTATTTATATATTTTTTCCATAGACCCCCTTACCCGTAATCCCTTCTTATTCCGCCCCCCTTCCCCTGTTACAACGGTCCCCTCCTTGGCTTTGATCCATTTCACAATTCAAATTCCCTCACAAATTTCAAATCTCATTTCTAAATATGTTTTAAATAAGTTATCTCCCTTTGACAATAACAGCCCATACGTAAATTTAAATTTGAATTGAATAAGGAGAATGAAAGAGGAAAGAAAAAAGAACAGAATTTATTAATGAATCATATAAAATTAAACATAATAAAATTATAAAAAGTTAGTATATTATTGAACAAATGTTTATAGTATTTTAACTTTAGTTATGTGATTGCTTAATGGAATTTTGACATTTTCTGCGTTCCTACTACCAATTGTTCTCTGCGGTATGTCGATGGTCTGACACCGGTTTTTCCCGTTTTTCTTCGACCGATTCGGTCTTTTATGATAATGAAAGTTTTTCTTTCGAAAATTTAAGATTACCCTTTGCCTAGCTGTTACTTACCGGACAGTATTTACTATTTGGTATTTAATCAGTTTTTGTGAAATTATTAATAAATCGTTTTGAGTTTCACTTTCTCCCTGCGTTTATTTCGTTTCACTTTTCCATCTTACGGCAACCACATCGCATTGCTATAGCCTCGGACGACTAATCTGCACTTATATATATATATATATATATATATATATATATATATATATATATATATATATATATATATATATATATATATATATATATAACTAGTGGATTACGTGTTCCATAAGAGGTATAAGCAATATGTGTGGCGTTAGTTTTTATTTAATTTTTTAGGGGGGGGGGCACGGCTTCCAAAATAACATAATTGCCTAGAATATGTATTGCATAATTCATAATGATAAACTCAATAATTTAGAAGTTTACACCGCACATGCATATCATTGACGTTCACACGAGAGCACAGGTTTGGTTTAAATTTTATTAAATCATTGAAAATTTAATTTATTAACAAATGAGATTCGTTGTTATTTTTCTATCATGGGTTAATGTTTTCATTGGCCAATGGTTGAGCTTTCCGCAAATAAAGGCCTGACCGACCTTTATTTGACACCCTTTTTCATTTGTTTGGGTGTTGGCGCACCTCATTTGTAAGTGTATCAAATTAACAGGTAACCTTATTTTTTTCTAGATTTATAAGCTTTAATAGGAAATTTATTCGAATTGTTTATAATTTTTATATCCTAAAAACTAATTTTCGAAATTAAATTCCTTGGTTACATTAAAAAATTCAATTTCAAATTCTGTTTTTTTTCTGTTTGGATGAGAATTTTATACTTTTATATCGAAATTATAATTATTTTTATTATTATTCCTATCATCGCTGTGATTATTCTGATTTGTGATATAGAAAGTAGAATCCTCTCTATTCTAGCCTTTTAATAAAATGTTCTCTTTTCTCAATTGATTTAATTTGATAATTACTAGAATTATGGGTACTACGGGTCCAAATTCTAGTATTTATATATATACATATATATTTTAACCCCCCAGAAACCCTTACCGGTAACTACATTTAATTCGTTTTAGCTGCTTCACTTGTCACCTCTGAAATGTTAGAAGCTCACTCATTTGATTTCTATTTTTAGAATACAATCTCGACATTCCTATCCCGATTCAGATTAATCCTACCCTCCAAAACATATATCCTACCGCCCGCCCACACCCTCAACCACCCTGTCACTTTAACTTCATTCCCATACCAGCCTTCCTCCTGTTCCTTTGCCTTCTTTTTTTATTTCCTCCCAACTCTCAAAGCGGCTATTTAAACCACCCGTACCTCATAAACCCTCCCCCCTAACCCCAAATCTTTAACCATTTTGCCTTTTTGTTTCATTTGGATTTTAACCATGGAACGAGATATAATCTGCCTTATTTGGTCCTGGAAGTATATAAAAATGGCCAATTTCTCCCTTTTCAATCCCCTTTAAGTGCGTCTGGACTCACCTATATTTTGAGCACTTTCTCCACACTGCTCCCACGCAAAGAGTTTTCTTCACATTCTACAATTCATTTGACTTCTTTTCAATGGAAATTTACCACCCGGACAATCTGCATATATTTTTCACGGAATTTTTCTTTTCATTCACTGCGTTTTTTTAACAAAAATTCCTTTAATAATAATTTTCATATTTTTCAAATATTTGAACTTTGGTTTTTTCGAAAGCCAACTTATCCATCTGTATTTCTCCTCTGATGATAAGATCTCGATCTTTGAAAAGCCTTGGCTTAAGGAAAGAATAATAAACACTAGTTTATTACTGAATACACCTTGCATTGAACAATTGAAATTTGAAATAAATTTGGACAATCGTCGCATATTTATCACTCTTTTTTCTTCTCTCTCTCTCTCTCTCTCTCTCTCTCTCTCTCTCTCTCTCTATATATATATATATATATATATATATATATATATATATATATATATATATATATATATATATATATATATAAAATTGTTTTTAACGCCAATACGTAGTTAAAGAAACTAAATTGTTTTGGACTATTAAAATAATTTCCGACACTATTGATAATTCATTTATGTATTTTCCATTATTGCTTATGTTTGAATTCATGTTTTGAAACATAACATAAATCATATGACGTCACGCCAAAGCTATGATTATTTTGTTATGGTAATGTTTTAAACTCAATTTATCAGAAAGTCCAAATAGCTCAGTTGGTAGAACCTCGCTGAAGATTTCAAATTTCAGTTTCCATTTCCGGTCGTGGCATCCGTTTCATTTGTTAGGAATTTCGTATTTACTATTAATGCAATATTTTCCATTTCTAAAATGAATCAAGTTCTCTGATATTTCGAAATGAGACAAATTCTGCAAAGTATTTATTACGTTAAAAAATGTGACTGATGGAAAAAATTGTGGCGGACAGACAGACATTTTTATTTAATTAATAAGATATGTGTTCAGGAAGTCTTCTTACAATTTATTTATTTTTGTCATTGTTAATTTTCTGTAATTGTCACATTTAATTTTAATTCATTTTTTTGTTAATAAAACTTTTATTTCGGAATTTTTTAGATGAGGAATGATAATTTGTATTATTTGGATTATTCTGACTACTGTTATTTTCATAACGTTTCGGACGATGTAACCTCTGACCTTCCAGTATGTCTTGTCGAAGTAGGTTTCGATTTCCGGTCATGACATCCGCTTTATTTGTTGAGAATGTATTATTTACTATTAATGTAATATTTTCCATTTCTAAAAGTAGTTAAGATCTCTGATCTTTCGAAATGAGACAAATTCAGCGATGTATTTTTTATGTTAAAATAAATGGGACTGATAGAAAAATTGTGACAGACAGATAGACAGACAGACAGACACAATCTTTATTTGTTTCGGTATATCTGTCGAAGAATAATAAACATTTATTTCTTCGGTGTTTATTTCTATTAAAATACAATTACAAATATCAAATACTTGTATTTGAAATTTCTATCTTCCCCCCCCCCTCTCTCTCTCTCTCTCTCTCTCTCTCTCTATATATATATATATATATATGTAGAGAGAGAGAGAGAGAGAGAGAGAGAGAGAGAGAGAGAGAGAGAGAGAGAGAGAGAGAGAGAGAATATTCCGAATTCATTTCAGGCGGCGGGGTAGGTTTGAAGTGGTTGTCTATTTCCTTTCTTGCTTTCCCTCACCACTTGAAATGTTTTTTTCCCGAGAGCTAGATAAAAGGCACGGTTTTTACTCGCTAACTTTTGTGTGACGAGATGGAAATACATATATACACATGCATCTTTATTGTAGAGTAGATTTTTTTTTCTTTTAAAGGTGAAATGTAACAGATAAAATATTTTACTTATTCGTGTTTGAATTTATATGGAAATTTAGAGTGAATATTTACGTATTTCATTTTCATATTTTAGAGAAAGAGCGAGAGGGAGTGTGTGTGAGAGAGATGAAGGAGAGAGAGGAGAGAGATGAGGTAGAGAGAGAGAGGAGAGAGATGAGGGAGAGAGAGGGGAGAGAGAGATGAGGGAGAGAGAGATGAGGGAGAGAGAGAGAGAGAGAGAGAGAGGAGAGAGAGAAAGAGAGACAGAGAACAACGACAACTTCGGTCAGTATTTTTATAAATTTACTCGCTTGACCCGTGAAAATTCCAAAATTATACCATTGTAGTAGTTTTCCATTCTATGAACATCCGGCGCGAACGCAGACCCCACGATAGTATTGAAACACCTTTTTTCAATCTCAAACATATTATCTAATATTATCTGTGGCCAATGCCGTTTCAGAATATATCTGGTTATCGGTTCTATCTTAAATACCTTTTCTAACAGTTCGTGACATAATTCCATTCTATAGATTCCGGCGCGAATGCAGACTCCAGGATATTATTGCACCATCTTTATACAGAACATTTACTACACTTTGATCCGAGTCCTAAGGTTAAGAAAAGGTATTTTCGTCCGAGTTTAACACGCAGTAACATTAGATACAATTTAGATAAATACTTTTTTTGCATTGTATCTTAAAAAAAAGTATAACAGGTGATAACGTACGTACGAACCTGAAATAGCCGTACCGTATTATTATACAGATAGAAAAGGTAGCGGTTATCCTGTAGATGTTTTCCACAAGCCGCCATATTGTTTAACTATCAATGACTTCTTAGCTGCCTGCTGATTGGTTTAAACAATCTATTTCCTCCTTAGCTTGACCAATCAGTGGCCTTCTGTTAAGCGAATATCGGATGGCTAGCATAACTATATAAGCACTTGAGCGCCATCCGCTCTTTCTCTTTTTATTCTGTGGCACGAGAAGCCTCTTCTCTCTCCTCCCTTCTTTGACACTGCCAAACGCACGCCTCTATGGGGACGCAACAGAAATTTTCGACTTCGACAAGAAGACAAGACGACAAAATGGCTACTGCCTCATACACATGGACTTGATATAACACACACACACACATAATTATTTACATGTGAACTGACTTTCTCACCGGTGTACAGACACACATACTTGCATACACATATGAATACGCCATAACACTGTGGCTTGTGTACAAACATTCAATATTATGAACAATTCCATGATAAATGCCAGTATACTGAAATCATATGCCTTTAATAGGGTTAAGATGAAAATTCATATACACTAAATGTACAAAAGCAAGGAAATTCCCAAATTTTTACACTTTTATTGTCATTAAGGGTATGCGAGCACAACAGGGCTATGTATTTTACTGGTAGGAATCTTTCTTCAGCGCACCACACACACGTCATCCACTCATGCATAGAGATTTATACTGTAGTGATGTGATAATGAAATGGTTTGGTTTATATGTAGTCATATCCTTAATTAATGACGATAAAAGTGTAAAAATTTGGGAATTTCCTTGCTTTTGTACATTTAGTGTATATGAATTTTCATCTTAACCCTATTAAGGGCATATGATTTCATATACTGGCATTTTTCATGGAATTTTGTAAAGGCTATGCCTCAATACAATGTCTTCTCATAAGGTTTTTTGGAATTTTCTGGAAAACTAAGGTATATGGTAAACTGAAATTAAAATGCCATCAACTAGACCCTAGAATCTCTATCTCTGCCAAAATCAGCTGAATCCATCAAATAGTTGATGAGATCCCGGGTGGCACATACGTACACACGGATAACATGATTTTATGACTGAACTTTCTGGATCTCTGGATTGCCTTGACTAATGATGCGGAAATTCTACACACTTATAGAACCTATCAAATAAAAATTTTGTGCAAAGTTTTAACTAATTTGGTTTATTGGTTTTTGAGTTATGATTGATCAAAAAAATGGCCATTCTTGAGATCTATTAAGGGATAGAGCGCTCTCGCGCCTCCCTTGATTCTCTTTTCTCCACTGGGGAATTATAATAACGGAAAATTCCTTTACTTTTGCCTTCGTCCATACTTATGGACATATTAACACCATTCTTTTTTGTTCACGTACTAACGAAGACGACCCAATAAAGTTGTTTTATGTATTAGAGATGGACTTCGTCTCCTTTTTCTATAACCCTCATCAATATATCGAGGATTTATATTCAATCATGATTTTGGTACTTTCACAAAGTAGGCGATTATTATATTCAGAAATGGTGAAACGGTAAACGCCGCCTTTTTTCAATAGAAAGCTGCCTTTTTAATGGCGTACACAAAATTGTATACATTTATCGACATTGATATATTCACAATTGTGTGCGTGATATTCGTTCATATTATTTGTTAATGAAAGATTAATGATAACTGTCATGGCCGTACATTCAGACCATTCTCTTTCTCTCTCTCTCTCTCTCTCTCTTTCTCTCTCTCTCTCTCTCCCCATCGACAGTCATTTGATGCAGATATGTTTGTCAAACACATTTGACATATGATATGATACGAAAAGATTAAATTGGTCTTCATGACAAGCAAATAGTCACGCTTGGACGGAAACTTCAGTGAATACAAAGACGCCTCATACAGTGATAAATAAATGAATACGCGAACACCGAATATTAAAACAGAAATGCCGGTTAGTTATTTGTCAATAAAACAAATGTTACTGGATAATTATCTTTTAATTATCGCCTACTTTTCGTTATTATTAACAAGCAGGGGGACCCGGCGTTGCCAGGGATGAAATAAAAAAATATATATCAGTGCTAAATTTTAAAAAATTGGCACTTCTGCACTTTAGCTGTCACTTACTGTCATCACAAATCATAATTAAAGAGTTTCATTCATTCAACCCGGTCAACCGGAAGTGTTAGACTGAATTTTTTTTAAATCCCAAAATGTATCTAAATGACCTCAATCTTTGAGATATTGATAGTTTAACAAAGTTTTATAAAAAACAAAAAACAATGTTGACTGTTTGTTGGATTTTCGTTTTAAATTATAAATTTTCGTTTTAAAAATCACTGTTGACTATTTTAAGAAAATTTCAATTCATACAATAAAATTTTTTAAATTATTTTTATAAATTTTTACATTATTGAATAAAATATTTTCATATTCAATAAAGAAACATTGTTCGCTTTTATTATTATTCGCTGTTATTATTGTCATTGGATAAAAACATCTAATTCTGTTACTTCCGGTTGGTTTTCTGCCCCTGCCTTCAAAAAAGGAAAGCAAATAAAGTGTGAGTGACAGCTAAACTGCAGAAGTGCCAAACAATTATATAATAGTTAATATTCGAAAGAAAGTTTAACCAGTTAAAAATTTATTTAAATTTTATTTATTTAAATCATTCGAACTATTATTCCCATTAACGTTTCTGCCGATATAACCTCCGACCTTCTCCAGTTCGAAATTACGTATAGATTCCCGAGTTCGGCCCAACGTCAACAAATATCTGCCGAGTCGTCATATGAATTAATCAAACATCGTTCCCAATCCTTTCATAGTAATGTTCATCATCCAACCGAAAATCTCTTTAACCTCTACCCTCGAGTGGCTTTTGACCATTGCAAGTGATAAACTATTAGTCTAAAATGATTCGCGAGTCCGACAAGGAGCACCTGAAGATGCTCAGAGGTTGCGTCTGCCGAAACGTTTTGAAGAATATCATCCAAGGTGAAAATAGTAGTCCGAATAATCTAAATAATACTAATTATCAATCCTTATCTAAAAAATTCCGTAACATTTTTATTTATTGATTAAAATAAAAATATTTCACGTGCATCATGTTAAAAAAATTAGAAGAAACGAATACAAGCAATATGCATATCATTTTGAGCTACACATGTTCACACGTAGAGATATATAAAAGATACATCCATCCTACAAGTGACGAAACGTAATTTATTTTTGACAGCTTAAATAACTACTAGACGTCATTGTATTTCGCTTATTTAATTTTTGGGTGGGAGGGTAAACCTCATAAATAAAAAAAGTTTACAAAAAAAAAAATAATGTGTCAACGTTACTCACTCTGTTTCCTAGAATACGTATCCCATAATTCATAATGATAAGTTCATTAGTTTAGCAATTTACACCGGACACACATATAAACAGTTTTTCTTTCGTATGGGGTGCGAATTGAGAGGGCACACCACCTAAATGATAAAGTTTACAAAAAAAAAAAGTGCTCACATTACTCACCATGCGGCACAGAATATATATTCCATAATTCATTATAATCTGTTCATTAGTTTAAAAGGAAATCCTACGTTGATTCTGTAGCACAGGGTTCGAACCTTGCGATCGTCTGAGATTATCATTCCCTACACTGATGAGAACGAAAGCTTGAAACGCTGGCGTATGTAGGTAAACACAATTTAATATTATTTACTTAAAATTAATATTGTTATAAGCCCCTTTAATCTGATTGAAGTTGAGCCCTGTTCAGGAATTTAAAAATAGACTGACACGTAGCTATAAGGCATATTTCGACAACGTTCGTTGAATACTCTAGTCAGTCTTTCTATATGTGCATCCCTTTCGCATGAATAGAACTTAAATTCACTTCTTGACGTGGTAATCTCTTATGGCTATGACACTTGCTAAATTGATTCTGTAGCAGGGGTTCGAACCTTGCAACCGTCTTAGATTATCATTTCCTACACTGATGAGAGCGAAAGCTTGAAACGCTGGCGTATGTAGGTAACAATTATGTAATATTATTTACTTAATATATATATATATATATATATATATATATATTGAAATGGTGTCCCCGCATTATTTTATTTGCAATAGTCTTCATCTATCTACAGTTTATATATGCCATTATTTCTTCATAACAAAACCTTGTTACGGAGATGCTAAATAAATATATAGATATATAATATGTTAATGTAGTTTATTTGAAGCATTATTAAAGGTAATTTATAGAAAGCAATTACAATGTAGAGGTATAACGGATAAACACGAACTGAAACAAAGTAAGACATACAAACGTGGAATGAGTTTTCATTTCATTACCATTTATGTAATATATATATATATATATATATATATATATATGTGCATTCTTTGTTTATAATAACAATCTTACTTGCTATCAGTGCGATTAGATGAAAGTTCCGAAACATGAAGACGTGTTGAAGTCTTGCAGCAATATTTAGATGCGGAAGTGTAAAACTAAGGTTAACATTAGAAATGTTTCTATGCAATGTTAAAATTAAGCAGAGACTGTAAATATTCCATTGAGAAGTCAGTCAGAGGTTATGAGTAGGTTTCAGATTATCACGTCACGGACAGGAAGTCCTGAATGTTTCGTGGCGGAGAAACGGCAAAGATCTGCCTCTTTTACTCCGTGAGCTGGTTGTATTTGGACGTTGTTCTCCAAAGCTCTGTATCTGTGCCCCCCGCCCCCAAGGGCGGACGAAGGGGAAACTAACATTATGCTGTAAAAAAGTAAATTAGCAAAGACGATGCGTCATTGAGCAGCAAGATCGTTGACGTTTCTTTTCCTCTTTTATCTTTACTAGGAAATATTTTTCTAGACTAACGCGTCACCCCTTCCCCCTCTCGTTGTCTGCGAGAGGATATTCCTATTTACTTGTCTAGAATTATATAACTGTGAAGAAAACTACGTACAATACATATTTCAAGCGAAATAAACTGATTTGGACTATTATAATAATTTTAGTTTAAGTTTACTTATTTATTTATTTTAATTATTGCTGATGTTTGAATTCATGTTGTGAAATATGACGTAAATCACAAATCTATAACGTCCCGCCAAAGCTATAATTATTTTGTTTAGGGAATGTTTTAAGATCTATTTATAAGAAAGTCCAAACAGCTAGGTTTGTAGAACGTCTGGGTGGAAATCACAAGGTTTCGGTTTCGATTTCCGGCCATTTCCAAAAGTAGTTCAGATATATGATATTTCGTAATTAGACAAATTTTGC
The DNA here is from genome assembly GCA_963556195.1 of Sepiola atlantica. Classification (NCBI taxonomy): domain Eukaryota; kingdom Metazoa; phylum Mollusca; class Cephalopoda; order Sepiida; family Sepiolidae; genus Sepiola; species Sepiola atlantica. The sequence continues at coordinate 2,223,394 of OY744518.1, forward strand.
AATGTATTTATTATGTTTTAAAAAAATGTGACTGACGGACAGACAGACACACAGTCGGATAAAAAGATGGACAGACAAAATACCTATTTATATAAGATATAACCTTCTCTCCGTTCCTCTCCAGGTCCTCAGTGTGTGATTTTCACATTTACCAGTTATGACGAACATTCCTCTTCGTTTCGGTATATATTACCAGCCTTCATAACCGACGGATCAGACTTGGTCAACCGCAAAGGTTGGTTACTTGTTCTCACTCTCTGTAGTGGTTGATGTGCCGCCCCCGAGTATATTTAATCTTATCCATTTTTCTTAAAGGGGCAGGTAAGTTCACTCGCAATCTCAAGACTATCTCCCAATCCCTGCCCTTTGCTTCTTCTGCTCTCGAAGAAATTATCTTCTTTGTTTATATATTAAGGAAGGGATCACTGGCAATGCCCGGTCAAAGAAAAAAAGTTCCAAAACTTTAACTTTTTATCATTTCTCTACTTGTGCATTAGTCACCCATCTACTTCTCTCTCTCTCTCTTTCTCTCTCTCTCTTTCTCTCTCTGAGAATTAGACGCATCTTCTTCTCATGTGACTAGGGAGTATATCCTGACTTTTGTCGCGAGACTATGTCTTTGTATTTACAAACTGCAGGCATCAGCAGGCTGTCAATCCCTTACCATCAACGCTCCTGTCTGTCAAAACATCTGACTTGTTTTTATCAACTTAATGACATAACGCAACTCGCAGATTTAATATGGTAAAAATAAAGAATTCGCTTTTTATCGCCAAATAACGATTAACATCTTCTACTAATATATACTAGTGGCCTCTAAATTCCGTAGGGTCGTTTTTCTGTTCACCCTGTCACATTGATCCACTTTCAAATACGTGACGGGGTTGGGACCCTAATTCTCCTCAAATTATGCCCCTTGCACTTGCACACATTTAGCCCACCGATCCATCCACTGCCGGAAACACCTCAGAAAGTCTATTTTGGGAATGGTGTTCATCTCCGCCGTCGCATTCCGCTTATCTCTTTTTACGCACACTATCAACAACAGTTGCACTCCGAGCAGTTTGGGGCCTGCCAGAACGCTGGTCACTCTGCGCTGATCTGCGGCCATTTTTTAATCGGTTGAACCACTACTTAATTTGTGTTACACATCGCATCTTCTTCAAACACCTGCTGAATGTAAGGCGACGGCGGAGATGAACATCATTCCAAAAAGAAGACTTCCAGGGGTGTTTCCGGCAGTGGGCGGATCGGTGGGCTAAGTGTGTGCAAGCGCAAGGGGCATCATTTGAAGAGAATTAGGGTCCCAACCCCGTCACGTATTTGAAATATTTTTTTTTAACCTAAAGTCGGATACTTTTTAGACAGGCCTCATAAGTTGTTTTCTATCATTTTTCCCAAAATCGCTCTCTTTATATTCAGCCCCCCCCCCCTCTTAAATATAGGACGTTCATCCCATGTGTAGGATCATTGATCTAAACAGATGACTGCGCGCAAGACACGTCCTTGCAAGGACAATATCCGCTTTCGTTTCTCTGGGGAGAATCCTGTCAGTGATAGTCTTTGAATGCATGTGACATCTTTCTGGTTTTGTTCTTTTTTTTTAATTAGTACTTTATCTCCAAGCGGCATTTATACGAGCCATATGAGCCGATTACCGCGAATGCACCGAACAAATAAAATATTCATTCGAGTCGAAATTCATGAATCTTTAAACCGTTCATCAAGTTTATTTTTCCAAACAAACAGATCAACAGTTTAAGAAATGATTTTATAAGTAATCAAATGCACTTCCAGAAGATAATCTCTCTTCTCTCTCTATCTCTCTCTTCATATATGTATAGACGCAGGGATTTGAGTTGCAAAATACTCAGAATCCGGGGTTTGGAATCGCATGACCAGTAGTGAATAGTCATATCTCTATGCTGATGAGTCCCGTTTATAAAGGAGGAAACGTATACGTACATAGACAATAAAATAACAAATATTATATATATATATATATATATATATTTAAATGTTGAATTAAATTTAAATGTTGAATTAATTTAACGATAATTGAATCATCGTTTAATAATAATCTATCGTGATAATATAAAGCTCAATATATTGAATAGAGCAATCAATTCAAGAGATAAAAGATGAGAATAACAAATTGTAAAGATACAATATTTATTAGAACATTCTTTTATCCCTAGTATATATATATATATATATATATATATATATATATATATATATATATATATATATATATATATATATATAAAGTGGAAAACTAAATGCGAATTTTTAGGAAAGGTAAAACCTATTGTGAAAAGTATACAGCTTGAGCAACTGAATTGAAAAAGATCTGCCTCCGTCGCTTTTCTAATTCCTTTTCATCTTTCTACACACATATATATATATATATATATATATATATATATATATATATATACACAATAATATTTTTATAAATAAATATTAAATATTTAAATACCTAGAGACATCGATGTTTCATGCTAACGCAATCTTCAGTCTAGGAACTAATTCCCAACGGTCGGTGGGCGCGAACCCCGAACACACATCGCCATTGATTCGTAGTCGGAGATCTTACCGGCAGGCCATTGTCAACCAGTTAATAAATAGAGAATAACTTTAACTGTAAATAGCCGAATTCGGCGACTACTTACCAAGTAGATAAGAGTGATCGACGAAACGTCGGACCATGCATATAGCTATTTGTACTGCTTGTTATTAAAGCTCCTCGAAAAGTGCCCAGCCTCCGTGGGAGGGGGCTGATAAACAATAATATTTTTATAAATAAATATTAAATATTTAAATACCTAGAGACATCGATGTTTCATGCTAACGCAATCTTCAGTCTAGGCACTAATTCCCAACGGTCGGTGGGCGCGAACCCCGAACACACATCGCCATTGATTCGTAGTCGGAGATTTACCCGCAGGCCATTGTCAACCAGTTAGTAAATAGAGAAGAACTTTAACTGTAAATAGCGGAATTCGGCGACTACTTACCAAGCAGATAAGAGTGATCTACGAAACGTCGGACCATATATATATATATATATATATATATATATATATATATATATATATATATATATATATATATATATATCCAACGAAGATTTGGGACTAAAAAGTCTTTTTTCCATAGTTTAAAAATTGAAAAACTGTGAAGGCTATATATATATATATATATATATATATATATATATATATATATATTATTGTTTGCATTCCAATGACCATGGAAAATCAACTCAAAACGACAATTTTTATTAGTTCTTACAGTGTTTTTATTTCCGTATTTCGATGAAAGTTTTTTTTCTTTAATTTTACCCCCCAAAATATTTTTTTCAAATTCATCATCCATTTTTGAAATTTAATATTCATTTTTCCTACACGTGTTTCATAACAATTGGATGATTACAAATTTGAATTCATCGTTTTGGTTCTGATGTATAGCCATACTTAGAATACAGTATCATCGTTAGCATTTCTAGTATAAATAAGTGATATCGGTAGGCTTTTCGTAGGAACTCTGGCTAAATGTACGATAATATCTAATAAAAACTACAATTAGAAACTTCCATGTTGCAATCCATTTATAATAAAGGATGAGAAATAGCAGTACTGAAAGGGTCATGGCTAGAAGTTACTTGATGAAGCTAAGTCCGGGTGACATGTTCCAACAAGTTTGAAATTTTAGAAGTTTTGATACTAAGACTAATGGGCTGTCCCAGATTTTACATGTATATAAATATAAGTAAGTTTTTTTTAGTCATGACTCATGAGAGATACTGAGTGACACATAACAAGACAGTTGGACAGGTGAGCGGACTAATAGGCACTATAGAAATGGGGAGTGTACTATTCTTCTGATGTTAATAATTGGTAAGTTTCTTTTGGAGGAGGGGGTAAAATCGCTACAGTCAATCTTTAGTATAAATTTGTTGTTTTTTTGTTGTTGTTTATAAAATTACGTTAGTAATTTTATCTTTTATATAAAAACATTATTATCGTTTCTGATGACCTAAAACATCCACCGATGACTTTTTATTATAGTGTGGATGATTTGTTTTGGAATTCATGTTGTGTGGTAAGTTTGATTTTGTCTGACTTGATATTTTCTTTCTAGCGTCCCATCGCTAGTTTAAATGGTTTCGTTCGGAGGCTAGAAAAAGGCACCTCTTTTACTCGTTAACTTTTGCGTGACAGGATGGAAGTACATATATTTATACACATGGTTTTCATTATGGAGTAGAGAATATATATGTACATATATATGTATATAGCATCAATTATTTTATTTATACAAACATTATTAGCTACATATGTGCATACATGTTTTAGCTGCTATTTATTTTGAAATTCAGCTTGCCCAGGCCACATGCAAATTGAAAATGCCACTGAAAGAGAGAAAACAGCTTAGCAATGTTTTTTTAGAGTGGTCAGGAGGGGCAGAAAATATGAGATTAGCCAAACATTTATCCACATTTAGTTCAACATTTATTAGTACATACACATACACATTATTATCTTACGTTTCGATAGTTGACTCACCACTCACTTTTTTTATACGGTAATAAAAACCCGAAGACCAAATTCATTCTATGAAATTGACCTCGAGGAAATATGCCCTAACTATCTTGTGAGTAGAGTTCAAGTAATATGATATCCAGTGCTCACCTGAATATATATATATATATATACAGGGTGTTTCAAAAGTCTTGGGAACATTACAAATGCGTATATCTCATGAACTATTCCAGGTAGAAAAATGAAACTGGTGCCATTTTAAAGCTTGCTTAATCAAGTTTTTGGTCATACTAATGATTTTCGTGTTATCTTTCCAGGTGCAGTAATGGCGTTCTCTAAACAAGACAAGGCATTTTGCGTCCTCCAATTTGCAAAGACTGAATCGTGGACATGTGTTCCGCGTGCATTTCGCAGGAAATTTAAAAAAGAAGCCCCTGAAAGGAAATCCATTGTCAGATGGCATGCTAAATTTGTGAAAGATGGGTGTTTGTGCCCAAGTAAGCGAACAGGTCGCCCTTCAACTTCAGAAGATGCAGTTGAGCAAGTTCGGACAGCCTTTCAGCGGAACCCCCGTAAATCAGTGAGAAGAGCCAGCAGGGAACTTCAGCTTGCTCCAGCAACTGTCTGGCGTGTCTTAAGGAAACGACTGCAAATGGTACCTTACAAGCTCAAGTTGGTCCAAAAGTTGAAGGACACTGATAAGCCACTTCGCCGTGACTTTTGCATTGCAATGCAAGAGAAGTTGGAAGATAACGGCTTTGATGACCGGCTTGTTTTTAGCGATGAGGCGACCTTCCATCTGAATGGCAAAGTTAACAAGCATAACACTCGCATATGGGGTACTGAGAATCCTCATGAACTTCTTGAGCACGAGCGAGAATCACCAAAAGTGAACGTGTTTTGTGCAATTTCCAAGAAAGGTGTCTATGGACCGTTCTTTTTTGAAGAGGCAACTATCACTGGTGTACTCTATCTCAACATGCTGGAAGACTGGTTAATGGCTCAGTTGGAACAAGCAGAATCTGATGACTTCATTTTTCAACAAGATGGTGCACCACCACACTGGAGTCTTAGAGTAAGGCAGTTTCTTAACACAAGGCTGCCTGGTAGATGGATTGGGAGATCTGGGCGAGGTGATGACGTTCTCATGCCCTGGCCTCCTAGGTCTCCAGATCTTACCCCGTGTGACTTTTTCCTTTGGGGCTTTGTCAAGCAACAAGTCTATGTGCCGCCCCTTCCAAGAGATATTGACGAACAAAAGGCTCGAGTAACGGCAGTTGTGGGAACCATTGACGTCAAGATGCTGGAACGCGTTTGGCAGGAAATGGACTATCGACTAGATGTCTGCCGTGTGACGAATGGTGCTCATATTGAGCAACTTTGAAGATTCCGCACAAAACTTGAAACTTTAACCTTTCCAACGGTACCAATTTCATTTTTCAACTCCTAATAGTTTTTGAGTTATTAAAAATCGTTATGTTCCCAAGACTTTTGAAACACCCTGTATATATATATATATATATATATATATATATATATATATATATATATATATATATATATTACCTCTTCTGTTTTCATCGCTCTACCTTTTTAATTTTTAATCTTTTTATATACATACATATACACATACATAAATACACTTACATATGAGTTGAGCACGGTTCTGAAGAACAGAAGGTTCCCCAAATATTATATCATACGGAGTTTCCATCAGACCATTTTGATACAGGTATTACATAACATTGTAGCATTGTGTAGATAGAGAGATATATGTGTGTTTGTGAAGAAAATAATATATATATATATATATATATATATGTGTGTGTGTGTGTATACATTGTATTAAGAGTAATACTATTTAACTTGTTCCACCATTATATGTCTTATTTTTTCCAACTTGTGTTTTTCCGTCACACCTCTGCATTTTATTGCCTTCTACGTATCATATATATATATATATATATATATATATATATATATATATATATATATATATATATATATATATATATACCTACACACATATATATACATATACACATAAACATACATACATACATACATACATACATACACGTATATATATCTACATAACCATACAAACGTACTTCTACATACATGCAAATATACATATATCTCAAATAAATATATAGATAGAAAAATGTTAAAATGTGAAAATGAAAAGTAAAAGCTTGAAAAGGTAGATCAGCTAAAACCTAAACATCAAAACCTAAACATCAGTAAACCTAAGTATTAAAACCTAAACATTAAAACCTAAACATTAAAACCTAAACATTTAAACCTACACATTAAAACCTAAAAATTAAAACCTAAGTATTAAAACCTACACATAAAAACCTAAACATTAAAACCTAAAATTAAAACCTACACATAAAAACCTAAACATTAAAACCTAAACATTAAAACCTAAATATTAAAACCTAAACATTAAAACCTAAATATTAAAACCTAAACATTAAAACCTAAACATTAACACCTAAAAGTAAACACCTTTACCTATTAGTCTGTTACATACATCTCCCGCCGTTTCTACATTTGGTATATTATCAAAACAGATAAGTATATATATATATATATATATATATATATATATATATATATATATAAATACACACACAACTGATCACCACACATCCATATCTATATACGCAATCAGGTGTATATACATATACATTTAAAAAAAATCATAGTTCACCTCACTGTGGGGCTACTGAGAAAATAGGTGAAAGTTTTTGTTTTGGAGGGGTCAACTTAAATTGTGAACTGTGTAGCGAGATGTCTTTTTAAAATTTCTGCATGTCAGTACCGTCAGGAAAACAGGGAGCAGGGAGGGGGTTTCAGAGTCCAGTAACATGAGGAAAGAAGCTTTTAGAGTAGAAATCTCTTCGGCATCTGGAGACCTCCAAAGTGAATGGATGGAATTTGGCAGCCTGTCGGGTTGGTCTAGTGAATTTGCGTCCTTGGGGCACCAGAGCAGCAAGTTCATCAAATCTAAAACACATCTATATATACATCAACAGGTTTAGATACCCATACTTATATACACATACATAGATGTATACATATATGCATATATATATACATACACATACACACATGTATCCATTCAAACATAAACACAAACATATATATATGCATATACATGTGCATACATATACATGCACTTATCCAAACATATCATTTGAATTTCATTACTCTCGTACATATGCATACATAACGACCTTGACTCTTAACAACACGTATTCTGTTTCATTTTTATATCGGTTTTCTGTATCCTAGTCCAGACCTATCAGTCTCCAGTTTCACGAGTAAATGCTTTAATTTATGATATGTCAAAAAGTTTTCAACCACTTAAGAGAAAACAATTTTCTTAGCGACAAGCGATATGAATTTCGTCTTGCAAGATCTACAGTTGACGTACTGACTGTAATATCACACAGGATTAGTGAATTTATCGACGAATGCTTCGTTTCTATGGCGGCCGCTCTTGATATATAAAAGGTCTTTGATAGAGTTTGGCACAAATGTTTGCTGCATAAACTTGTTAGATATGGAAAATCTGGAAATTTTAACCATCAAATCTATAGAACTAGTTATTGACGGGCAAAAGTGCGAGGCACACAACATCAATGCCGGCGTGTCTCAACGATTCACGCTGGGCCAAACCCTCTACATGATCTTCATCAAAGATCTTCCAAATCATATTCTGAGATCATTCGTTGACATCTGACAACTACGCTGTGAAGCATAAAATAGCAACTGACAACTTCAAACAACTACGCTGTAAAGCATAAAATAGCAACTGACAACTTCAAACAACTACGCTGTAAAGCATAAAATAGCAACTGACAACTTCAAACAACTACGCTGTAAAGCATTAAATAGCAACTGACAACTTCAAACAACTACGCTGTAAAGCATTAAATAGCAACTGACAACTTCAAACAACTACGCTGTAAAGCATAACATAGCAACTGACAACTTCAAACAACTACGCTGTAAAGCATAAAATAGCAACTAACAACTTCAAACAACTACGCTCTAAAGCATAAAATAGCAACTGACAACTTCAAATAACTACGCTGTAAAGCATAAAATAGCAACTGACAACTTCAAATAACTACGCTGTGAAGCATAAAATAGCAACTGACAACTTCAAACAACTATGCTGTGAAGCATAAAATAGCTACTTTCAGCAAGCCATGTAAAAAGACAAGATTTTTCGTATATACACAGTCAAAATGTTTGTCCAAGGCGAGTTTAACCCTAGATATGTTTAGCAAGCTGTTTTAGATAGTAGAAACACGGACTGAAAATGCCGCCTTTCTTCCGTTGAGACGAAAGCGACGATGTTGCCTCTTCTGCGACGAAGTGTTGAGGTGAAACCTTCCCTAGATTAAGACAGATAGATTTACCTATTTAGATGGGTAGCCTCACGTCTCCTTTGATAATGCTGTATGTCTTTTAACTTTGATGCCAGGTCAGATAATGTTTGTGAGATACATACAAGAACATGAATTCTGTAAGACAAACGACAAACACAATTAAGACGCGCAACCAGATAAAAGATTCGAATTCCTTTTACCACCGCTCCAAATCAAATTCACACACGTACCGGAAGACAAACGTTGCTGCGAAATAGTTGTCTTCCCTTGTTTTTCTACTAAAGAAATTGGCAACTCCCAAACCTCGAACCGAACTTGGATCATTGGTAAGTACTATGACAAGAACGTGTTTATTTATTGACTCAGTCGAGAGAAGGGAAAAAAGACATTCTTCGAGCATGAATGGCATTCATTCGGCCCAAAACACAAGAATCGAAAGAAAAATCTTCTTCCTTTTCTTCTTTTCGTCTTTTGTGTTTTCGCAGGCCAAGCCGCTTTTTAGCTCGAACCCGATGGCCAACAGAGAGATAGAGTGACAACGAAGTGATGATAACTGTTTTGTTATTTTCTATTTGCCACCCACGGAGAACCGGCAAAATGGTTCAAGGAAAGAGAAGAATCCTCGTATTGTGTTGATTTCAACTTCGGAAAAATAAGCATTAAGGATTGAAAAAGTATATTTAACCATTTTTATAGTTAAAATGATTCTAATGAGAAAATCAAACGATGCATATTATTTAGTAATCTAATCTTTTTATGTTACAAATATATTTTACTTTTAGCTTCATAGATTTAAAGAATCATTAACATTCCAAATTTTCATGAGAAATAACTACCGTAGCTTAAACTTTAATATTTTAATTTTACTTTTCGGAATTTCTTAGATAGGGATTGATAATTTGTACTATTTCGATTATTCGGACTACTGTTCTCACCTTCGTTGTTATTCTCACAACGTTTCTGCCGATGTAATTTCCGACCGTTTTTAGATGAGTCTTCATATAGAACTGTACGAGATTTTAAACAGAATCCTTTATATTATCCACGCGGGTAGATTGTTCTCGTTCTGTCAGCCATGACTAAGTAGAAGTCTAATTTTTACTTACATACTTACTTTCGCCTTAAATCTCCAGAAGAAGTGCTAAGTAATAATCAGTTCTAAGTGACAGTCTTCTGGGGGTTGAAGGTTCAATCCTCAGTGCGGGCGATACTAAGAATATAATTCAGAATTATTTAAGACTTATATCTGTTCATCGCTGACGTAACGAGAGCAAGCTATTCCCGTGGATTAAATAAAGGGTTCCGTTCGACAAAATGCACCCGAAGAAGGTCAGGGGTTATTTCAGTCGAAACGTTGTGAAAATAAGAACCAAGATGAAAACAGAAGTCGGAAGAATCCAAATAAAACAAACTTTTAATTTTAGTTGACGAAAAAAAAAGATGGAAGGGAAATAAAAATAAAAAGGGAAACAGACACATACAGTAGGGATAGAAAAGGGGAAGCATAAAACGAAGACACCCTAACCCTAACCCTAACTCTAAACTCGAACACTAACCCAAACCCAAACTCAAACCCTAACCCTAACACTAAACCATAACTCTAGCATAAACCCTAAACCTTAACCCTAACCCTAACCCTAACCCTAAACCCTAAACCCTAAACCCTAAACCCTAGCCCTAACTCTGACCCTAACCCTAACCCTAACCCTAACCCTTACCCTAACCCTAGCCCTAACCCTTACCCTAACCCTAAACCCTAAACCCTAACCCTAACCCTAACCCTAACCCTAACCCTAAACCCTAACCCTTACCCTTACCCTAACCCTAAACCCTAATACTAACCCTAACCCTAACCCTTACCCTAACCCTAACCCTAACCCTAAACCCTAATACTAACCCTAACCCTTACCCTAACCCTAAACCCTAACCCTAACCCTAACTCTAAACCCTAACCCTAAACCCTAACCCTAACCCTAAACTTAACCCTAACCCTAATCCTATTCGTAATCCATGTAACGCTTTTAAATTTATAAAAATGGTTGCGGTTTTAATTTTTGGAATTTCTTCTTCGAAACGCGCTAGCAATAGTCTTCCGTAAAAGAATTGAGCACTTTTGATTCTCAGTATCGTAGAAAATGCAAACAAATAAATATCTCCATTTAGATACGATATCATTTCTCCCACTGCTATTAGCAGTTTCGTTTGCTCAATCGGTAGAGCACTGGACGCCAACCACTAGGGTTCTAATTTATATATATATAGTTATCCTTCTCTGTGAAAAATTAAAGTAAATATTTGAGCGAAATCAAACGTCAGCATCAGAATCAGCCAACTTGAAGTATTAGCATTAGAGCTCCATCTTCTAAACAATGAATAATTATTTTCCCAAGTGAATGTTGCCACCTAGGAGACATGCTGAGTGTAGGTGGTGGATGTGAACTCAGTACAACCACCAAGGTGTAGACAGCATGGCCGCCATTTCGTTAGCGGTTGCCTCTGATAGCATCGCGAGCTGCCCTTCTCTACATCCGCGGTTAGGGTTATATAGCAGCTGTGTCAGGAGTGTCATGTTATATCATAGTGTATGTTGAACCGTTGCACAGTCTTCTCTCATCCAACTGCTGCGCAATCACAGATTGATGATCAGCTGGATCTGCAATGTGAAATCTGACGAAACCCAACACGTTAGGTCAGACGATTTGCGGAAAGCTCAACGTTTACCCAGCATAGAGGTTATCCTAATGACGAATCGGTTACGCTGGTAAGGTCACGTGGAGCGTTCATCGTCATGGATAGACCATTCAAAAAGCATGAATGTCTTGAATCGCAGGAAGGTTGGCCGGTCAAGGAAAACCACTTTACTTACATCTCTTTTAACCAAATCAACGCTGAGTAGATAATTAGACGGTACTCTTATAGCTGACGCACCATATTTTCGTGATTTCGCGTCGTCAACGTTCGGGCAGGTCTCAGAAGTGCCCGAGAGTTGACGAAACTATTAACCAAGAAATATTTGCTTATAAACAGTTTGTTTTCATTAAAATAAGAAAACAAAACAAAAACAAATTTGAAAATTCAACTAATTCATATTTGCATTAAATTTGATCCATAGTCATTAGACATCAATTAAGTAAGATTCCCTGAATTTCAGTTTCTTCTAAAGACCCCTTAAGCTTAAGCCTAAAATTTTAGACATTTTCTAGAATAAACGCCATGTAATGGGTTTTGATCAAAATTAGAAGTTTTTATGGAAATCGCCCCATGAATCCACTTGATGTAAGGAGCTAACAAGAACAAATACGATTATCGTAAAGGTAGGAGATGCCTATTGGCCTTAGTCTTGAAAAGACCAAGGAGAAAAACAGTCAGCAGGAAGAGAGTTCCACAAGCCCGCGGTTCTTGGAAAGAAGTTACTGGAATAAGAAGCTGTGTTACAGTGAGGTATCAAAACAGCGAATTGATGGAGGCCAATCAAACAGACATGTTTTTGCACTTCATCAAGAACCCTCAAATGGGGCAGAGATTCACCAGCCCAAATATGACAACAGTACTCCATACATGGTCTGATAGTGGATTTGTAGAGATAGAGAAAAGCCTCAGGTGTGAGAAAGTGTTTGGAGCGATAGAGAGAACCGACTTTACGAGAGGCAGAAAGAGCAATAGATTTAATGAATGAACTCAAAGAACGATTTGATGAGAGAGAAAGCCCAAGAAGTTTCAGAGTCGATTTCTCCTAAAGAGCAGAGCCATTCATGAAAATCTCAGAAAGAAAATTGATACGCCTATAATTGCAAGACATGAGATGAGTCTTAACAGGATTAAACGAAACAAGCTATTTCGACTGATCTGAGGGAGATGGGTGAGAAGCAACACCAGAATAGAAAGAATAGCGATTCTAGAAATAATGTTTAGTATCATTATATCTTGATTTTAATCGTCATAAATTTCAAATCCATTTATAAAAAACGCTGATTTTTTCACAATATAAATGAAAAAATAAATTTTGTGATATCATTTTTTACCGCAAAAATCAGAAAATTAGTATTCGCCGATCTATTTAATTATTAATTAATTATATTTATTTATTAACTTAATGAAATAAACTTAATAATAATAATAATCCAAAACACTATATTTCAATTAATTTGTTTTAAAAGTTATTCTAGTTTTCGTTAATTACAACTAATTTTTAAAAACATATTTTTATCATGATAGAACCTGATATGGAAACAAATAGGTAATATCTGAAAACTTACATTTTCATGTAGGATCATGGTCATGTGACCCATCCTTCTTAAACTATGTCTACAAAAATACCTTCTATAACACTACCTTCTTGGATTACAGAACCAGCTATGTTTTTTATATGTTTTTTGTACCACGGTTATGTTTTCTTAAAAGGGACATAACCGTCGTACAAACTGTTCCCTGGTGATACCAGATCAGGCTGCCCTGTGGCTCCCTGAGACGAAATTCACCTACATTGACGTTTTTTTTTTTTTTTTTTTTTGTTTTGTTTGTAAAACTTAATTATGTTCTACAAAACCAAAAACAAAAACAACAGCCCCTCTCCCTTTCTCCCTCCCCCTTTTTATTTTTCCTACCCTACTCCCGGTCCTGGATATGACCTTAAACTACATCCGATGGTGAGATCCGGCTTACGGACTTTGGGGAATGTGGAGCCTCCTCTTAATTACCATTGCTCCCAGGTCCACCCTGACCCGGAGTGGTAGTACCTGTTAGGGTCCCAACTATGGGTTAAATAGAAACAGATATTAAAAGGGGAAAGAAACAAAAAAGAGAAGAAAACGAGACCAGATTCGGCATTAAATAACCCAAAAAGGGTTGATATGCCGTAAAACAAAACTACCAAACCAAAAACCCTGATTAAACATTTGAGGATATAAAGAACTTGAAGCATAAAAACTTTCACTATAATGACCAGATTCGGCATTAAATAACCCAAAAAGGGTTGATATGCCGTAAAACAAAACCACCAAACTACCAAACTGTTCCGTTCGAGGAATTAATTTTACCCGTCTTGGGAAGGGTATTCTTCTAGTATATATATTATTCGTGGTACTCCTTTTTATTTTCATGTATTTACCCATTTTCCACATTCCCATCTTCGTTCATGTTTGTTTTCATAACTTTTTGTCCCTTCAAATATTGTCTTAACCGGCCCTGCAAACTAGACTATTCCAAAATGCGATATCTAATTGTCGTTAGCTACCGTTGAGGTTTGGTGGCTCCCCTTTCTGTCTCCAATTTAGTTAAGGGGCACTATTCACAAGAAAACAAAGCACCCAACGATAAATTTCTGTGCTTGTGGTTTAGAAACCATCAAAATATGATTTGTGCTCACCATTTTTTTTTAGTTAATCTTTGTTTTGTTGTTATGGGTGTTGATTTAAGAAAACACCCACCGCGTGAGATAGGGTGAGTCTGGTTGAGCGAGGAAGTGATAGAGGGAAGGGGAGATAATTGACGCATGCGCACTAGGATTACTGTGTTTCTTGACGGCATTTGTTATGTTTTGTTTGGCGCTTTGTCATAAAAGGAGATGAAAGACAGAACGAGGCTAATAATGAGATTACACACTAAAAGATTGAACGATAGGGAAAGATTTGAAAACAAAAAGATGGACAGAAAGAAGACATGGGAGAAAAGAGGGAGAATAGAAAGAGAGATAGATAGATAGAGAGAAAGAAAGAAAGCGAGAGAGAGAGAGAGAGAGAGAGAAATAACGAAAGGAAAATGAGAAGTGTTCTGGAAAAAGAGAGAAAGATACAGGAAGATAAAAAGAGACAGATAAATAGAAAGGAGAAAAAGAAAGAAAGAAAGAAAGAAAGGGTGAGACAAATAGAAAGAGGTATAGATAGAGAGGGAATAAAAAGTACCAAACGAAACGAAAGACTCGACATTCGCACTAGGATCAAAGTGTAGTACCTGTTCTGTCTTCGGTCAGAGGAGAAATCCCCCTAGACCGAATCAAGTTTAATTATTGTCCCAATCCAAACTACCTCTTTTGGGGCCCTGGATGTACCCCACATTAAAAACAGACCTTGTGTCTAACTTTGCCCTCATGTGAAAGCAAGTAAATATGGACTAGATCAATAAAAGAATCTTTAAGGAAACTATATATTAATACGCGAGCCTCTACCTACCTGTGTCACCCTATGGCACACCTTTTTAAGAAGATGGGATCGTCCGATCGCCAGAGATTTTTTTTAACGGTGAGCTAAATATACATCGAATGAGGGAAGGGGAAGACAGAGTTAGTACTTATTTTTGCCCCTGGCAACGGGGAGAGGAGATGAGGAAGAGAAGGGAGGGGCGAGTGGGAAGACAGTTGAGCGAATGAGAGGGGCCAGGGCGACCGGGGTGAGATGGCGACCGCAAAAGACACAGCTTTTGCCCCGGGCAACCAGGTAATATAAATAAATATATATACTTCAATCCCGTCACGCAAAAGTTAGTGAGTAAAATATGTGCGTATTTCTAACCACCGGAATATTATTAACAGTAAATTATACAGATTGATGGAGAAGACACAGTGGAATTTCCATGGGTTCCCGCTATTAGAAAAATGTTTCCCCGAATTGACGGCCTAACATTTCAAAGGGGCTGAGGCTATAAATACTAAAAGTTGACGGATTGAACTCAGACATATTATAAGATGGAAGCCAATGAAACTAAAGTTCCCTTTTCTTAAATCGAAGGCTCATGGGACCGGTGTCTAGTCATTTATTTATTTATTTATTTAAGTTTTACTATTTGGGTCATGAATTATCATGGTCAAAAACCACTCAGGAATACGGGTTAGTGAGACAGAATGATTGCCAGCTGAAAGATGAGTAATACTATGAGAGTACTAACATCGATGAATGGTATGGATTAAATTTGAATACTAATGGGCAGTTTATGACAAGAATTTGTTGATATTGGATTTGAAGACGACCAAAGTTGTAAACAGCAGAGAAGCAGTTTGGCGGTAATGTGTTTCACAAGCAGGAAGCACGTGCAAGAAAGTTTTGTTCATGGAAATATCGCCTGACGCTAAGCACATGGAGAGAGAAAGGAAAGTCATTTTCCGTTGCGGTTATAAGACGAGTTCTTGCGGTAGAGGTCTTACAAGGAAGACCCAAGGATTGGAGCTCAGTCGAGCATTTTCTATGGAGTTAGCGATGAATTAGAGAGTCTAGCAAAGTCTATTCTGTGAGAAAGAGGTTGCAAGGAACAAAAGAGACCACCCCAACGGGTGGCCTAAGCGACACCTGAGACTGTCGCCGGATATACTTCGCAAGG
Organism: Sepiola atlantica; assembly: GCA_963556195.1. Classification (NCBI taxonomy): domain Eukaryota; kingdom Metazoa; phylum Mollusca; class Cephalopoda; order Sepiida; family Sepiolidae; genus Sepiola; species Sepiola atlantica. The sequence goes on from OY744518.1 coordinate 2,239,658, forward strand.
AAGATGGTAATAATTAATACACATAGATGAAGGATTTTCTTATAGAACCTATTATTTCGAAATAAAGGGTGCAACGGAAATACCTCCCCTATTTTAAACTATCACCTACGTGTTGCTAATGAATTTATGCAAGTGCCGATGATGTTTCTATTTAGTTCATGATTTACCATTTCATTGCAGACCCCTATCAAACAATATACTTGTATTCGTGCACATTTCGCTGTAGAAACTTTTTTGAAGAATGGTAAATCTGTAATTGCAACATAGAGAGCTTTTCGAGGTGATTACATGTTAGGCAGAAATGATTCTGTTGCGGATAGAAAATCAATACTGCTATGGGTGG